>JANHFM010009835.1:239535-250223 GCA_032468115.1 Grayia smithii
CCACAAATCTTCCAGTAGCCAAGGTTGAGAAACACTGCATTAAAAGGTATCGACTTCTCCTGCTTTGGGCAACGATTTAGGCAAAATTTTTTAACATTTATTAGCACTCGGGAACAAACACGAGCCTCCCGCAGATTTTGCTCTCTCCTGTACAGGTAGTCCTCGACTTACGGCAGTTCGTTTAGCGACCGTTCAAAGTTACAGCGGCACTGGAAAAAAAGTGACTTGTGATTTGCTTTTCACATTTATGACCATTTGCAGGATTCCTGGGGTTATGGGATCGGATGGCAGGCGCCCGGCAATTGACTCGTACTTATGACGGTTGCAGTGGCCCATGGTCACGTGATCCCCTTCTGCGACCTCCCGACAAGCCAAGTCGATGGGGAAGCCGGATTCACTTAACAACTGGGTTGCTAACGTTAACAACGTGATTCACTTAATGGCTGTGGCAGGAAAGGTGATAAAATGAGTCAGGACTCAGATGAACCAATTTCTCTCTTAAGAACGGAAATTTTGGGCTCACCTGTGGTCGTACGTTGAGGGCTACCTGTACTCTCAGGGGCTGAAGAGAACACAGGTGGAGCCCAGAAAGACCACCCAAACCGTAGGCCACTTTGGGCGAGAAACAGGGTCTCTTACCTGATGACCATCTCGGTGTTTTTGGTTTTATGGCAGTGGATCAAGAGCTTCTCCAGGAGTTTGTGGGCCTTGGACATCTGATTCTGGGCTTTAAGCAAAGTCGCTTTCCTGAAAGACCAAATCCAGGTGCAGAACAGGTATTAACCACTCAGCCGACGTGCCTTTGTTTATCTGTATTGTTTTATGCCTTTGCTATTGTTATGGTGCTGGAGGAGACTCCTGTGAGTCCCTCGGACTGCAAGGCGATCCAACCGATCAGTCCTAGAGGAGATCAACCCTGACTGCTCCTTAGAAGGCCAGATCCTGAAGAGGAAACTCAAATATTTTGGCCACCTAATGAGAAGGAAGGACTTACTGGAGAAGAGCCGAATGCTGGGAAAGATTGAGGGCAAAAGAAGAAAGGGACGGCAGAGAATGAGGTGGCTGGATGGAGTCCCTGAAGCAGTCGTCGTGAGCTTCAATGGACTCCAGAGGATGGTAGAGGACAGGAAGGCCTGGAGGTACGTTGTCCAGGGGGTCGCGATGGGTCGGACACGACTTTGCAACTAACAACAACTTTATGACTACATTTTTTCTCATTCCCCACCCCTCCCTTTTACTGTTGCAAGCCACCCAGGTTAGCCCCACGGTGAAATAGTAGACAACAAAATAATAAACAATATTTTGTTCGTAGCAGGACCAAGTATCCAGGTGTTTAATCCTTCCGAGGTGGGTCAAATGAGGACCCAGATTGTTGGGGGGCAAGAGGCTAACTCTGTAAACCGCTTAGAGCGGGCTGTAAAAGCACTAGGAAGCGGTATAGAAGTCTAAGTGCTATTGCTATTAATGAACTCCAGCCCACCCCACCCAGGAGAAAAATCAATGTATGTGCGAGCGAGAAACTGATACGGCTTTCCACCCACTTCTTACTTATGATTTACAACCAGTCAGAGTTACGACAGCCTTGTAAAAGCTACTTTATGGCCCGTCAAGCACTTCCAGCCGTCCTCAAAAGCTGCCACCCCCCCAATCCCCGTGATCATGTGACTGACTGCATTTCAGGTGCTTGGGAACCGTCTCACACATACGACTCAAAAGCGACACAAAGACACGTTTGTTTATTTTTGCCGTTTGGTGATCTCTCACCTGTAAACCCCCTCGCAGCTATTCAGAGCGGTGATCCCAGCCACCAGCGAGTCGGCGACGTGGTACCGTCCATCGTTCATGGCTCGATCGAACTGGATTTTCTGATCAAACAGCATCCACAGCTGCGCAAGAGGATTGGACAAGATTTAGAAAGACCTGGGTTTTTACATCTTGGCGAAGTTTGCACACCCTACAGGTATTGTTGTCTCTATGCGGTTTGTCTCAATTTAGGCAACATCCCAGATGTGTTGGGATTCCCATCATCCTCAATTTCGGCAACGGACCATGTTGCTTCAAAGATTATGGGATTTGCAATCCCAACACAACCAGAAAGTAGCAGGCTACGTTAGTCTGGTTAATACATTAATACCGTGTTTCCCCAAAAATAAGACCCTGTCTTAAAATTTTTTTGAACCCTGAAATAAGCATTTGGCCTTTTTCCCATGCGCGCAAAAGCCCGATTGGTGTTATTATCAGGGGAGGTCTTGTTTTGGGGAAAAGAGGGTATAGTTTGGGGAAAAGAGGGGCCAGGGCGTTCTCTGTGGGTGCACCGACCCTCTGGAATAGGCTTCCCACCGACCTTCGGACTGCCCCTGATCTCCGCTCCTTCCGCTGGGATCTAAAAACATGGCTCTTCGAACTGCTTGACTGATGGGACTGGGATTTTTTTATTTTCTTTTCTTTTTCTTTTTTTCTTTATTCTTCTTAATTTTATCCTCTTGGTTTAAATTATTTTCAATTTCTAATTTGTATATTCTGTATGTTTTCTTTTTGTCTTTTTGTTTTTTGTTTAACCTGTGTGAGCCACCCCGAGTCTTTCAGGAGAGGGGCGGCATATAAATTTAAATAAATAAATAAAATAAAACTGGACATATCAGACACTCCATATCAAAGTTGAATAGAACAAACTGAGAAAAGCTAATGATGAACAGGTGAAGAATTCTCAGCAGATATTCTTAAAAGGACAACAGTTTCTTTCTGTTTTGGCCTTTCCATTCATTGCACCACTGTTGCCTTAACTAAGACATTTGCTGAGGTCTCCAGCATGAGATAATTACAACATTCGCCGGAGGGAAATTTCTGTAAGGCTTTAAATGCATGTACTACTTTGGGAACACACTTTAGGATTTGCGATGATGGGCAGGCAAGCAAGAGGGATTGGGTAAGTAAGCCAGAATATATTGCATAAGTCATATATTGTATATACAGTATAAGTATATATAGTAACAATCTAGTCAATCAATTTTATTGGGTTAACTATAAAGAATGTTGGAGCAATGTGTCATACTTACTGGGAGACCCAAAAATTCATTGAAGAAGTCTACAAGTATATTGTCAGTTGCTAAATACTCCTCCTGTGAGAACAGAAAAAGGGGAAAAAATAAGGACAATTCTTCTTATTGTAGAAGTGGTTAAGAATTTCCAGCATTCCTGCAGAATAGCAATAGCACTTAGAGTTATAACCACTTTATAGTGCTTTATAGCCCTCTTTAAGCAGTTTATAGAGTCAGCATATTGCCTCCAACAATTTGGGTCCTCATTTTACCCACCTCAGAAGGATGGAAGGCTGACTCAACACTGAGCCTGGTGAGATTTGAACTGCCAAATTACAGACAACCGGCAGTCAGAAGAAGTAGCCTGCATTACTGCACTCTAACCACTGTGCCACCGTGGCTCAGATTCTGGTCCACATTAGGTCAGATTATGGTCCACCTATATGAGCATTACCAGACTAATTAATAATATGCAGCTAAATTGGTAGATTCTTCAGCTGACTGGAGCCTCAGGCCAAGGTCTTCTCTGTCATTTGTTGCCTGATCCATTTACAAATAACCATCACTAACCAATGGTAGTTTTCCAATGAAACATGTAGAAGAATCGTTCTCAAGCCTGATCCTTCAGCCTAATTCCAGTGAAAGTAAATCATTACTCTTCCATTTAAAGATACTGGAATCTTTATCATAGCAAGATTCTATTCCATTATATTATATCCAGCTGTGCCCCCAGGTTGACTATGTTGGCTGGGGAATGAAAGGGGCCGAACATCGAAACATCTGGAGTGGTAATATATTTGGATTCATCTTCTTTATTGGCAGCTTCAGCTACATTTCCCTTAAGTTTTATGTTTTGGGATACATTGGTTTTGTAACTTTATGAACTCTTCCTGTTGAGCTTTCCAGTTTCAATTTGGTTATCAATTGAAGGACACTTAAGATTATATTTAGGTGCAAGAGCTACCCTTCCTCAACATGGCTCTAACATCTCCAATGCAAATCAAGTTCTTTCGCATTAGCTAGTCATTTGGAAGAAGACAAATCTTAGCAAACTTCTAAAATTAATGGGGAGGGAGCAGCAGCACCCTTCAAATGAATTAGAAGCCTCCCACTGACAGTGAGCTTAGCTTTAATGTTTCGAAGACTTTGTGTGAAAAATGCTATTAAAAACAGGTTACTATGTCCTATAGCATATTTCACATTTCATCAGTCACAGTGGGCGGATGACAACACTGTAAATGACAGGATATGACCAAAAAAAATGTTAATGGCTTTACTGGCCCAAGAAGCCCATAGAAAACAAATCCTTTATTAGTTAGGGAATTTGAAGCGGGAGAAAATATGCAGACATCTTTGTGTTATTAGCCCATGTTATTGAAAATACCCACTGTGAACCTTTTCAATTTTATGTCATCATTCATATGACTTTCAAAACCGTGTGGGTGTGTATGTGCCTTTGAGTCAATACTAACTCCTGGTAAGTGCCTGGAAAAATTCCTGAAGTTTTCTTGGCAATAATTTTTTCAGAAGTGGTTTGTAATTTTATTTTTAATTTTAAAAAAACTTTATAATTTCTATAAGAATTACATTTACATTCCTATTTTAATATTTAATCTTCTTTTATTATTCCCTTTGTAATAGTACTAGCGTCAGAATAATATAAATTTTAAGAAAACAAATCTTGTTAGAATAAATCTCAAGGCAAAAAAAATCTACATTTCATATTTAACAGAGAGGGCCTCCTTAGGGTGCCGTCGGCCAGTCAATGTCAGCTGGCAGCC
Organism: Grayia smithii; assembly: GCA_032468115.1. Lineage (NCBI taxonomy): Eukaryota > Metazoa > Chordata > Lepidosauria > Squamata > Grayiidae > Grayia > Grayia smithii. The sequence continues at coordinate 244,355 of JANHFM010009835.1, forward strand.
CCCAGGGGGAGAGCGTTCTCTGTGGTTGCTCCGTCCCTCTGAAATGGGTTACCCACTGAGCTCTGGACTGCCACTGACCTCCGCTCCTTTCACCCTGACCTAAAGACTCTACTTTTTTCTATATCCTGGCTGAGTTGATGTAAGGTGTTGTTGTTTTTATGCTGATTTTAATTTTGTTTTTATTGTTTTTTAAAGAATTGTTTATTGTATGTTCTTTGTTTTATGTAAGCCACCCTGAGTCCCTCGGGAGATGGGCGGCATATAAATGCTAATAAATAAATAAATGTCAATTGTCACTGCATGGGAGAGGATGCTGCCAAGGTATGTAAATTGGTCCACTGCTTGCACTGTGATGGTGGGCTCTTGGTGTTGTGCTTTCAGAACTGGCCAAAGACTTTGGAGACACATTTGGAAATTATCAGTGTAACTTAAATAGAAATATAGAGTAGTATAACTCAAGGACAAAGGGAAGGTACCAGGGGTGAAATCTATTTACCTTCCCTACCAGTTCGGAAGTGCGTGCTCTGCGCACACGTCACATGCATGCTTGGACCCTTTGTGCATGCACAAAGCCTTCTGTTCATGGGCAGACTGTCAAAAGCCGGTTACTTCCTGGTTAAAACCAGGAAGTAATGACATCCAGGTGTGTGGGCGGAGCCTCACGTTGCCGACGCTACCGATTCTCCAAACCACACGCTGCCTCCACTACCGGTTTGGCCGAACCAGTCTGAACTGGTAGTATTTCTCCCCTGGAAGGTACCTTTGTGAATGTCGAAGGCAGCAGCCAATCACCTGAATAGATAGGTGATAAGGAATGGTTTCATTATTCTGCTTTTTAAAATAGCTGAACAGGTGGCTTTTATTCTTAATGCATCAGTGTTTGGACCAGTGTTGTATATAGTGAATTCCTATGTATTATATACTCTCAGCAAGAAAAGCTGTTATCCTTTCAGCTTCTTAATAACATGACTAAAACAGGTGACCTTCCTTAGTTTATGTCTTCATTTGACTTCAGCATGACCCTTTAACTGTTTTTATATTGTATATTTGATAGGAGAACAATTGTTGATTAGTTACTAACTTGTAATTAATTATGATTTGATTTTTTTTTTTACTTTACTTGTTTTGAAGGAGTAAAAAATTTCTGTAAGTTGATTTATATATAACTTGCCTTCTCTCAGACAGCATACTGTAAATAGATTTAAATAGATTTAAATTTCTATAGATAAGTTGAGTTGAAAGATTCCCTGACTCTTTTCAGGTATAAAAATATTTTAGGATAGTATTTTCTAATCTGCAAACTAGTTTGAATGGTTCTCTTGTTAGTGCAAGTCGAAGATAATTCCAGGAACACTGATAATGATACAATACAATTTTATTAAATTGATCTCTTTCTTTTAATGATCATTGGACATTATGAAGATTTAGGCCCTGTAAATAATGCAATGTTAGCTTCTCCGCTATTATAAATTAATCAAAATGAATTACTTCCAGATTCAATCCTTTAAAGGAGGGGGAAAAATACAGTAAAAGCACCATGGAAAATGTTAAATGCTGTCTGCAATCAAATTGTTCACAGGACAGGAAATAATTTCTTTAATACCAGTCCAGACTTGTTCTGCTAATAATTCCCACAGTGGTTCTCAATTACCATTCAAATCTTATTTTAGAAATTTCAGACGTTGACATACTGTGAACCTATTGTCCTTATTCCATTAACTTGCTTCCTAACTATAAGTTTTGTCCTTGGCATTGTTGTGCTATTCTGTGACTTATGAGGGTGTTCTCCATATCTCAGTATTATAATTTTAGAGAAAGATCTTTCACTTTTTCTTTTATAATCATAAGATACAAAAAAGATTTCTATTGTTGACCAACTGCATGATATAACAATTACCTTCAACATTTCATTCTTCAATGCCATGCATGAGAAATATTTCAAATATGCAAATACAAATATTTCAAATATGCAAATATTTCAAAGTATGCAAATTAGAACTTACGACTGCAATTGAGCTCAAAATTTATGTTGCTAAGTGAGACATTTGTTAAGTGAGTTTTGCCCCATTTTATGCCACAGTTGCTAAGTGAATCACTGCAGTTGCTAAACTAGTAACAGATTATTAAGTGAAGTTAAGATCCTTCATTCTCTGTAATTCATAGATTACAGTAAGCAATATGATTTCAGCTGTTTTAAAAGGGGCTTAAATGAATACAGCGCCGTTGTTGGATCAGTCCTGTGCACATCACTATAATTTAGCTGTTCTTTGTTCCCTTTTTGGATGATTTTCTGAAAGTAATTAAAATAATCACTTTAAAGATTTCACAAAACACACAATTAGTATTATGGTAAAGTTAAAGTAACTGGGAAAATCACACCATATAGAAGTTAATACCCTTACCCTGAAGAGCATCTATCTATCTGGGTGTGCCTTATTCAATTGTCTAAAAACCTCCACAGAATTAGCCTAATAGAATTCATTCTGATATATAATCATATATCCTTATGATTAGGAAGACTTGTTTTTCCCTATACAAATAATGCAGGGCTGTCAAACTCCCAGCCCATGGGCCGGATGTGTCATGCGGTGGCCACACCCACTCCTGGTTTAGCAAGGGGGGGGGGAAATCCCGATATGTCACGTGATGCCACTGTTACAATATGAGTTTGACATCCCTGAAACAATGGAACCATATTATCAAATATTGTTACAGTTTGTCTTAATTCATTGGTATTATATACGAGAAAAGATGTTTCAGATCTCAGAAGTGCTAGATAAATTACAACGAAACCCTTCAAATAACTTTGAAAGCAAAAGAGAAACACTGAAGAAATTTTATCCATGTGCTTCTTTGAGGTCTTATCAAAGACCAGCCACAGTTTCGAAACTGTTATGAAATGCAATTCATTGAAGAATTTGAGGAGAACTTTTTTCCAGATTGTTCAAACTTGAAAGCAATGAATTTATGTGCATAATTCAGAAAACAAATGATTATCGCCCATCAACGGATTAAAAAGAGTATAACCAAACTATAAACATATACAATATCCTGTAACTTCATCAGTGTGCTTTTTCCTCTAATCTACTTCACTAAATACATGTAAAAACAGTAACCTCTTTTAAACTTACTATACACTGTGTACAGGGGTGAAATCTAAATTTTGTTACTACCGGTTCTGTTGGCATGGTTTGGTGGGCGTGGCAGGGGAAGGATACTGCAAAATCTTCATTCTTGCCCCGCTCCAGGGGAAATTTCCATTCCCACTCCACTCCAGATGAATGATATTGCAAAATCTCCATTCCCACCCCAATCTGGGGCCAGACAGAGGTGATATTTCCCAGTTTTCCAAACTGCTCAAAATTTCCGCTACCGGTTCTCCAGAACCTATCAGAACCTGCTGGATTTCACCCCTACCTTATAGTTGTAATAATGTGGTCGACTGTAAAAGTATTCTCTTTATGGATGAAGATCTGACTATATTGGTTAGGACCTATATCACTGCTGATGTAAGGATGGCATCACAATACCCAATGATATGGATAGTAAGAACATTTCATCCCATATTATAGACCTAGACCAGTGATCCTGAACCTTTTCGGCACTAAGTGCCCAAACTGGAATGCGCCGGAAACCCGAAGACCAGGTAGCCAGTGCACATGTGTGCGCTGGCCAGCTGGTATTTAGGTTTCCGGCACCCCAGCGTGCACAAAGACCAGCTGGCCGGCACACATGTGCGCACCTGAAACCAGAAGAGCAGCTGGCGATAGCATGCGTGCCCAGAGAGAGCTCTGTGTGCCACCTGTGGCATGCGCACCATAGATTTGCCATCACAGACCTAGACCATGTGATTCTTATTACATTACATTACATTACATTACATTACATATATATAGTATCTAATATTTTCTAATATGTAACATATATGTTGGATAAATGTTACATATCAATCAGAGGTCATGGGGTTCAAATCACAATAGCTTTAAATTCCCTACATTAGCAAATTTGGTGGTTAAGCCACCAGCCCCGAAAGTAGGAGACCATGAGTTCAAGTCCTGCCTGAGGACTTGAAAGCCAGCTGAGTGACTTTGGCCAATCGTTCTCTCAATTCAAGTCACCTCACAGGATTGTTTTTTGTGAGAAAAATAGATGAAGGTTCATTGGATAAGTTCAACATCTTATCTGTAAAAATAATAAGGGTGAGATATAAGCAAACCAACAGACAATATTTCTATTCTTCATGTTAGCACATGGTTGAAAAGAAGGAGGAAGTATGATGATCTGAGATATTCACACTCTAGCCTAAAAATCTTGTAGCCCTCAAAATCACATGTGCTTTCCAGGCAAAATCTTAAATGTAGGAGAGTATGTGTATGTTCAATTTCTATGCATATTATATTAAAATAACATAATGGGGAAATATTAAACATACGGGAGTATTCACATTATACACAGTTGTCTAATTTTTAAATCAAATTGAATATTTGTCTTAGTGCTGTCTCTTTCTTTGCCCTGTATTTGTACTCTTGAAGTAAGATCAAATGCTGCTTTCAATGCCAAAATACAAACATGTTGTAGCCCAAAACCTCAGATCATCCTGAACTACCAGTTCTATTTCAGTAATAGATCTACATCCATATTTATATCTACCTCCCCTCAAACTTCTTACTAATTTTTTCCTATTTGCTGTAAAATTACCTAAGATTGTTTTTTTCTGTCCTTTTCAAATTTTGACTTCCTAAATGACCCTTTTCAATATGAGTAGTTTGAATGGGAATTAATTAATTAATTAATTAATTATTGGCTGAATATTACCTGTATTTCATTGTTTCAATGAATTTGTTGATATATAGTATTTTGTGAATTTCTTAATCTGATATAAATCGCAGGAGACAGAATTAACTATAGATAAAAATAGTTTTTGAGCCTAGTCATTTTTCATTATTCACTTACAGTTCCAATAATTACTGTACTTAAAGGTGGAAAATAGTTATTGGAACTGTTTAGGCATGGAAACACCTACAGTGTGGAATTAAAGAAATGGACACTGACACTAATTGCAACTGATAGGTTAAATGCTTGTATAGACTTGAAAAAAATACTTTTCCTATGAAGGATGGAAATCTATAAGATACTATAATGGAATTTAGGACATTGTTCTTTTAATAGCATAAGCAATATAGAAATCAACACTAGGATGTTTTCAAGGAAAATTATAATTCTCTAAATTAACTATTGAAGTCAAGGTGTTCAGTAACTTATCACATTACAATATGATGCTTGTTTGGAGCAAATGGTTTGGTTACAATACTGATTTGGACGATTGGCTTAACCTATGGGAAACGAATATTAAAATAACTCTAACAGTAACTTATAAGGAGAACTTATATAAAATGTTTTATAGATGGCATTTCCCACCAACTAAACTAGCAAATATTAACAAAACTAATTCAGCACTTTGTTGGAAATGTAGAAAATTTATTGGAACATATTATCATATGTGTTGGGAATGTCAAAAAACTAAAAAATTTTGGCATTTGGTTAAAAACTGGATAGAAGAAATATTAGCAATTTCAATAGAGGAAAGACCAGAGTTTTTTCTTCTGGGCATAACCAAAAATAATTATACCAAAAATATAAGGTACCTGATACTTCATATTTTAACCGCAGCAAGATTGACATTTGCACATAAATGGAAATCTAAAGATACGCCATCAGAAGATGAAATAATTGGGAAAAACTACTCTTGTGCTGATATTGATCGACTGAGCATGGAACTAATTTAATTGACCATTTTAATTGACTGTTTTTAATTATTTTAAATTTTTATATTGCTTGGGGTTTTAAATTTACTATTTAAATTGCATTT
>JANHFM010009837.1:25109-35117 GCA_032468115.1 Grayia smithii
TTTATTATTGTATATTCTAATTTGTGAGCCGCCCCGAGTCCTTCGGGAGAAGGGCGGCATATAAGTGCAATAAACCAAACCATAACCAAACTTGGTCCAGAAAAGGTTAGCCATCACTGTTCTAAGCCATAAATGAAATTTTCATGGATTCAAGGTTTGACCAAACCTCATCTTTTTAATAACTTTGAAGTTTATTTTTTGTACTGTCTCTTTAAGATAGAAAAACCTTTCTAACTGCGAGCCTACAAATTGCTGGGTGACTGTATTAGAGAAAGACTTTGAAACTAATTAGAAAGATTCTCTCATGTGAGAAAAATCTATTTTGTTTACTTTTCAATGCAAAACAAAACTTTGAAGATTGATTACCAAAGCAAATGATGGCTACTTTAAAGGAAAACTTAGATCTGTGGATGTGTGAAGTGCTTGAGCTTTTTAACTCTTTACTACAGCTAACTAACTCCTTTGAAGACAACTGAAATGGACTTAAAAATTATAACTAACAAGTAAGAAATAGAAATGCTGGATTTACCAATGGAATTAGATGATCATTTAAAAAACAAAAAAGACATACAAATAATGTGCCCAAATAATATATCATTTTAAACTGAAATATAAGAGATTTACTGGAGTTACTTCATGTAAATTACAAGTGGACTAGGATAAAGATGGCATGAACATCAAGAGAAGGAACAAAGTGATTTGAAAAAAATAAGAGTTAGAATTTTATTTATGCAACATTGATGGGAAGAAGGAAAATAACCCCAAAACTGGTTTGACTGTATTTAAAGTTATCTTTGAAGTTTAATATTTATCTGGATTGGATAGTTTCTCTTCTGAAAATGGAATAATGAATTTATACTTTTATATTATCATTTTTGATAGCTAAATAGGGGTCTATTGTTTCTGATGTTTAGCAACTTTCAATTTTATTATGTTTTGTAATGTTTAATTGCTAAGGAACGAATGAGGGGAATTTAGATTAAATGGAAAGAGAGATTAAATACTTAGGTTATTAGGTATTTTTGTTATTTTTCATTGGACCTTGGTTGAGCAGTGAAGAGAAGATTTAGAGGTGAATTTATAGAGTGAAATGAAGTATGGAATGAAGATGATATTTATTGCAACTTAAGACAATGATAAAATTGTCCATGTTTAATATACTTGCTGGGGATAAAGAGAGAAGTTTCTTTTTCTTACTACTTATCTTTTTTTGGGAGGGCACGGGATTTTTTCTTATTTTTTTCCCCTGCAATTTTTCTTTTTATACATATTTTTGTATTGTTTCTTTCTTAGTTTTCATCTGTTTAATAAAATTATTTAAAAAAATAAAAAAAATGAAACTAGTATTGTTAAACCCATCCTGAAGTGTGAAAAAGTGCCTGCCCACTCTGCAAACATTTTTTAAAAAATGCTCACTTGACAGAATCCTTAACAGAGTTAAAACCTGTACATATTTCTATGAAAACTTAAAGAGTATTTTTTATGCCATTTCAAACATGAAAATTCCATGGAAGTTCCAAAGTACTAGAATCTCCAAAAAAGCCCTTTCAATGGATTCATGACTTTAAAAATGTTAAAATGGTATTAATAGATCTGAGTTTAAAACTGATTCATAAAAAAGATACATGTATATACTATACTTGTCAAAAATGTATTTAATAGGATGGACATCAGATTTTCTATGCTAGTTCTGTTTGGCAGAAAGTCTCATTCTATCTCTCAAATTTCACTTTACCTGTTATATAATTTATCTCAACATTATACCAAACATCTCCCCAGACACATTTCACAAGTGGACTCCCCTTTTAAAAAAATATTTCCCTCTGTATTGGGAAGCAAAAGTATCATTTTTCCAATCATTAGGCACAAATGCAGTCTTCAGCTCTGTTGATAAATCACACTGCCACTCCCTAAGCAAACCACATACATCTTTTAATGTTTCTCCAGGCATATCATCTATACCTGCAGCCTTACCATTTTAAAACTTTTTAGACATTTATACCTTCATTTCATTTTTCTGGGACACTAACATTTAAGTTCATTTCAGTTCTCCCCTTCTACATATCACATTCAATCCAGTGATGGGTTGCTCCAGGTTCTGTCCGGTTCTTTAGAACTGGTAGTAAAAACTGTGGGAGGCTCTGCCTACCCAGCTGGACATTATCATTGACTATCTGCGCATGCGCAAAAGTGTGTGCTCCCGTTGCGAACTGGTAGTAAAGGTAAGTAGACTCCACCCCTAATTCATTCCCATGAAGTTGTCTAAAATACTTCTTCAAGCATTTCCTCACTTTAGGTTCTTCCTCTGAAAATCAGAGCTCTCAAAGTGTGCAACAAGAAACTTGAGGACAAATAAGCCATTTATGAAAACAGAATATAGAGAAAAGCACAGCAAAAACCCTGATAGTATCCTTAAAACAGGAAAAAAATGGCTAAGGATTGAAATTTCATTCCTTAAAATTCTATAGAAGTAGATCTTTCTTGCCACAATAATTACTTATGACAGCAATAAAACTTGTGTTCTTTTTTCCCTGTGAACACTCCAGTGTGCATCTGAATTCCAAGAGAATTGTTGCAGTTGCTTAGGAGTAATCTAGGACATATTCCAAATTATCTCATCATTTTTAATTCCATTTGCTCTTATGGAATCTTCTTTTTCAGCTCTCTTCATTCATTTTCAAAACAATTATTTCCATCTAAATCATTCTTCATGTTCTTCCTTTCCTTAATTTTAACTATTCTTTGCTGACTTTAGCTACATTTTTGCAACTTTGTCTCCATATTATATATTTCTCTCAGTTTTTTCCAGCAATAATTCTTATTTTCTGTTTTCCTCATCCATAGCTACTTCTTCATCATCATCCCATCAAACATTTTTTTCCTATTTCCCATTACAATACATTCACATGCTAATGCAGCTCACTGTAATATTTTTCTTTTCACTTTTGGGAGATTTTTCTTTTATACTAAGCTCATACTTTCTTTTCTGAAATCCTTTTGTCATCTTTTTGGTTTCTTTAACCTTATTGCTTTTATTCAAAATGCAACTTTTCTCAAAGATCCACTCTTGACATATCAAAAATATAATCTAGTTTCACATTCACAGTATATATCTTTCACTTATTTTCTCACATTTTTCATAATAAACAAATTAGTCATGTAAAAAAAGTTATATGTTCATTTTCTTGCAATATATAAATCAATACTTATGCTTACACCACATATTCAAAACAGAGTTCCTTTTCTAAGCAAATACTCCCAGTCATTATTTTAAGACACTCATGAGTCTCTGAAATAACTTATTTTTTCAGAACTCTCTTGTCCTGTTCCCTCTTTATTCCTCCATTTGTGTCACCTAACAAAAAGTTTCACATTTTTCACAGAATTCAGTACTGTTTCTTTCATTATCACATTTAGGCTACTACTGTATCACCAAAATAAGAGTTCCAAAATTTTATGCACATGCACAATTGACTACAGATATATATATTCATATTTTCTGATGTAACCATTCTCCTTCCTCCACACTTCAACTGTACTTTTTGAGCATTACTTTCTCTTTATTTTCTCACACACATCAATCTATTTTTTTCCCTTAATTTCATTTGTTGATTCATGCTCTTACAATCCAAGTCATAGTCTTCCATATGCTCTGTCCAGATGAACTCATAATTATAGATCTCCATCACACATTATGACTTTGGCCAAATTACAGTTTCATATAATGCTTTATATTAAGATATAGGTGTAGACTGGATTAAGAACATCAGTTATATCCATACTACATGCAACAGTCCTTGCTAACCAGAATTTCTGACACATCTGTATCAGTTATTTCATAAGTGCACTTATGCAAGATATAAAGTCCACACAGTATGCTGGTATGCATTCATAATGCATGTTTAAACAATTACAAATGTATAATTTAAAATATTCTCTTTTTAAAAGCAACTCCTTATTTAGAAACATTTTTTGTAACAAACTTATTGCCTGTGTGCATTTTTTACTTCATCCACATAGTGTCACTGTTAGGAACAAAAATATAACATTGTGTTTCAACTTTAAAAGTGTATTTTATTGGCAAACTCCTAGTAGTATGTCTTAAGTTTCTTTTTCCTTCTTTTGCACTAAATAAATTACATTTGAACTACAGAACTCTAATTAATTAATGTAACATTTAATTGCTATTAAAAAAAACTTCCATGCTAAAATGTTACATTAAAAATACACTTTCAGAAAGAAATAACCACCTCATATATATCAGATCACCAGAAATATCTTGCTATCTCTGGTAAAATATATTACATTGAATTGTTCTTCCATATCAGGATATTGGTTCAATCATAAATCCTTCAGAGCCTTATGAAAAAAGGCCCTGTAATTGAACTTGGGATAGTGAGATGGGCAACATATAAATTTAATAGAGATACTTAGGTAACTTTTACAATGTAGATACATGAGAAAGGTAAGAACATCTTTCTTGAATTCCACAGACAGTGATTTTTGCCCAGAATCTTGCAGGTTGATAATCTGTCTTACACTGAGTATGTATCAAAATTATGAGTAATTATAGCAACACCAAATTTTTTTAGAGGAACACTTTCCATTGAAGAGTTTATGATTGAAACACTGTGCTGTTTTTCAATATTATAGATACCTTAAAACAAGCCCAGATTGGATCAGTGACTGAATGAGAAGGGAAGGTGGCACCCTTACTTCTTAAAGTATGGATGAAATTCATTGATATAAAGCTCAGGAAAATGATGCATCCCATTTACAATCTGGTCAAATTGGTTGACATTCAGAATGGAGAAAGCTCCAAGAAGCTCCAGGCTGATCCAATTCCAACATCTAAACACCATTTTCCCTGCTAACAGAACCATGTTAGACTTACAATGGTCTTGGTGATTAAGCTATAGAGATAATGATAGCACAAGATGCATATTATATTCATTTCTGAGTCTTTTCTATAAGCTAACAGAAAAGCTAATATTTTCAGCTACATTGCACTGACTCAGAATTATCCAGTGAAGCTTGGAATTTGAAAACTTTAAGCTGGAAATTCTTGAAGAGATTGTTCATATTACTTTAGACTGGTATGTGGCCATTTTTCTCCAGAAGAATAGATACATCTTACCTGCCATCCTAGCCCTAACTACTGACCACTTATAACAATAATGGCAACTGAGAATTCTCCATGAAAACTTTATAAACTTATTTTTTTAAACAAGTAATAATTGATCAATGCCACTTAGCTTAAGTTGCAAAACAGTATGGTAGTTAAGCCAAAGTTCTATAAGGTACTGCATGTTTAATTCACAAATGGCATTCAGGTCTTCAATTTTTAAAAGAAAAAGAAACATAGGGAAAGCAGGGGTAAAATGCTCCTGGTTTGGAACGATTTGGGTGATCCGGCAGCGATTGTGGCAGGTGGTTCGGAGAACCGGTAGCGATGGCTATTTCCTGCTTTTAAAAGTAAAAAAAGAGGCTCTGACAATCGCGTGGCTCAGCTGTGATCGTCAGAGCCTTTTTTTAACTTCAGGCGAATAGGTTGTAAAAAAATGCTTTAAAAAAGTAAAAAAAAATGTTGGTCTTGTCCACCCAGTTATATTACCCCCATCACCAAGCCACACCCACAGAACCAGTAGTAACACATTTTACATTTCACCACTGAGGGAAAGTCTATCAACCCTTCAACTGGGTTGCAATCACAATAGAGAACTGTTTGTATTTAATGTAATTTATAAAGCTTCTTGGCTTTTGGATTCCAGAAATATTGTAAGCAAATAGTTAACATGGTTCCACAAACTGAATCCAACTCAATTATTTCTGTAAGCAAGCTATCTCCTCTCTGTTAAAACTAATATCTTCCTTTATTCCACAGCAATATAAGATGAGAGTCCCTAACAGTGACATCTGAATAAATCTAATTCTAAGTAATCATTGTTAACTGGACAAGAACTGTCATGGAGATTCTTGTCAATGAGATAGAAGACAAAATGACTGTGTGTTTGAGGAGATAGAAGTGGTGCAAATCATATTAGTGTTATGTCACAAAATACCTATTTGAATCAAATGCCTATTTGCAAAGTTGAGATTAGACCAAAAAACGAACTGTTGATACAATCAAACTGAGGAAATATGTGAAGGCTACAGTGTGCCCCTGTGACAATCGTGCTGATTACTGATATTAAGTGAACATGACCAGAAGATAAGTGGTGCCTAGCAGTAGGTATCTGAGTGGAATGGAAATTTAGTTTGAATTGAGAGAGAAGAAGGATAGAAACAATTTCTAAGGACTTTGGGAGTTGGGTATTTTGAAATCTGGGTAAATAAATACGTAGATAGGTTAGTAGAAATAAAAGTAGGTTTCCATTCAAATTACATTGGATTTTTCCTAAGGTTATCTCTATTTAACAATATATAATGCTATTTCAGCCAACTACTAAAAAAAATAAAGACATTACGGCTTGAAGAAACATTTTGATTTGACGAAGTTTTGACTCAATAACCCCACAAAGGAGATCCATGAGGTAAACCAAGAATTTCCCCACAAAGAAGATCCATGAGGTGAAACAAGCTGCAAGTTAGAAAAGGTACCTCCCAGTGGGAAGTAACAATGCTGCCTTCCAGAGCTTTCCAGATTGGATGAATTTCCTATTATGGATGCATGTTGATGTTACCTAGTTTGGGTAATGAAATGTCTGCAAGAAAACAACCAAACACAGAGAGCACCAAGGACCCTTAATTTCCTACTGCTTTGTATGAAAAAGGGTGGTACGTGATATGGGTAGTCTGATATTGACATCAGCCAAACAATTTAATCTTGTACTAAACTCTTTAATTATCAGAGCTTCTTTGGAGTGGTAATATTAACATTTTCTGTTAATTTTTCAAATATGCCACAAGCCTTAATATAGTTTGTACTAATTAGTGCTACATTTCTGGAATGTAATATACTGTAACTAGAAATTCAATTTAGCCTTCAGTATTCTGAATATGGATTCCAACTGCTCTTACCGGTACTTTTAAAATCTGCATGGCTGCAACATGTCTCTTGAGATTAAGTGAATAGATACCAGGCTGATTTCAATTGCTGGCCAAACCTTTACTGTTGTAAAATAAGGGCATGGCAATACTACAATTCATCTTTTGTTGTGCCCTCATTGTGTCTTCCTCTATAGTCTGTGTATCTTTGGGATACTCACATTACCAGCAAGTCACAATCTTCATATAGCTAAGTCTTGCCAGGAATGAGAATGTTCTTTCCAAGAGAAGCTAAGCTTGCATTTTAGCTATGTCAATCTTCTAGGCACCCTAATAATCAAAAGCATACAAAGCAACATCTCCCCACAAGGTTTCTTCCAAAAATCAAGACTTGGAAGAACCATTGATTCAGGAGCGAATCAGTGATTCTTCCTTGCTTTTTGGGAAAAACTCCAAATTATGTCTGCATGCTTCCCTGTCTATGTACTGTAGACCAGTGATACTGGAGGACCTTGTCTGTATGCTATTTTGCTAGACAATTTGGAAGCTGTTGAAATTGTCCTTCTTCACCCATACTGTGACACCCGACAGTGTCGGCTGGCGGCGCCCAGGGGGAGAGCTTTCTCTGTGGGAGCCCTGACCCTGTGGAACGATTTGCCCATGGAAGTTTGGACCGCCCCAGACCTTCGCTCCTTCCGCCGTGACCTGAAGATATGGCTTTTCCACCAGGCAGGCTATGGTTGACCTTTTAATTTGATTCTTAGCTAGTTTTAAATTTTAAATTATGTATTTTAACTTGGACTTAGCTCCCTTTTTAATGTAATGTTTTTGTTGTTATTTTTTATCGTTTGTGTATGTCTATTTATGTCGTTTATATTTTTGTTTATTTTATTGTAAGCTACCCTGAGTCCTTTGGAAGAAATTTCGGCATAGAAATTTAATAAAATAAATAAACAAAAAAGAAATAAATAGATACAAACTCAAGGTAAACCACTCCAAATTCGATTACGGAAAATACGACTTCAGCAACAGAGTGATCAATGCCTGGAATGCACTACCTGACTCTGGTGTTATATCCTCAAACCCCCAAAACTTTAAACTTAAACTGTCTACTGTTGACCTCACCCCATTCCTAAGAGGTCTGTAAGGGGCAGGCATAAGCGCACCAGCTGGCCTACCGTCCCTGTCCTACTGTCCCCATTTATTCATACCCATTTCCTGTGTTCATATCCATCCTGTTATCTCGTACATGTTTGACAAAATAAATAAATAGCAAAATAAATGATACATGACATTTTATCTATAACTACTCATCCTGGCAGGAAATGCTTGTTGCTTTAACACAATTACAAGAGTTACATATCATAAAAATTGTAACACAATTACAAGACTTACATATTATGCATAGAAACACAGTATTTATTATCCTATACATTCTTGCTTCTTTTCAGTCAAATATACTAATTAAGTATGTTTATCATAACAAACTAAGTATATTTAAATTAACAAACTAGGTATGTTTAGTTTAACAAAGAGAAGACTGGCAAGAGACATAATAGCGCTCTTCCCTGTATACCTGAAGGGCTGCCCCAGGGAAGAGGATATTATTCTGCATAGCACCTGAAGATAGGACAAAGCCAATATGTGAAAGGTCATCAGAGGAAGACCAACTTGAAATGAGAAATTTTCTAACAGTGAAAACTATGGAGCAGTAGAGCAGTTTGCCTTCCAAAGTTGTGGGTGCCTCATCGTTGGAGGTTTTTGAGATAGTGTTGGACAACCATTTGTCCAATATGGTATTAGGACTCCTGCCTTGGGCAGTGGGTTATACAAGAAGATCTCCAAGTCTTTTCCAAGCCTATGATTCTATATTTCTACACCACCAAATTCAACGCATGGCTAAGAACACTGAAATCCCAGCATGGGTAGAGTCCCATTATTCTTTAGTAGGTATTCCTCAGATCTGCCCTTCTTAATATAACAAAGAAAAAATTGACCAACACACCATACTTTTAAAGAAGGAGCAGGACAATCCAAATACACTCCCCTGTCAAACTGATGCCCCTCCCTGCCTGATGTGTTTAGATTGCATTTCCCATCATCTTAGACCAGGGCTGTCAAACTTCCGGGCCACGGGCCAGATGCGTCACACACTGGCCACACCCCCGCCCGGTTTAGCAAAGGAGAAAAAAGTCCCAATACATCACATGACGCCCGCAGTGACGATTTGAGTTTGACACCCCTGTCTTAGACCGACAGTGGCATTGCTAGGATGATGATCAGCCTTCATCCATCAGATTAAAAAGTACCATTTTTCATATGCTAATTAGTAAGTGTTGCAGCGCCTTTTTACAGATAACACAGAGCTCAGTCTCCCCCTCCACATTCACAAAATCTAAATGAGAAAGCCAATTTGGCTTGACGCTTAAGGTACCAGGCTGGAATGGTTGGGAGACTGTGAGTTCTAGTTCTGCCTTAGTCTGAGAGTTCTTGGGCTAGTCATTTTGTCTCAGCCCTTGCAAAGAAGCAATGGCAAGCCAGTTCTGAAATCTTGGCCAAAAAAGCCAAAGGCAAGTTGTCAGGAATCAAGACTGACTCAAAGATACACACACAAAAAATCATCACTAGGTGGCAGCAAACAGATACAGAAAAGTAACTCGGGAACCAACTGAACTTTATCTGGGACTTCTGGTAACCCTGATCAATACTGTAGCCTTATGAGAAAGGGCTATTCATGTCCACTACGTTGGGCTACTGCTGTGGCATGTAACAGATAATAGCTAGATAATTTGTTCATACTACCAAATAAATAAATAAAAATCACACAAGCAAGGAGCCCGTCACCATGACTAAAACTGTTATTTGCTTTTTTATCCCCCAAACTTCAGTCTTTGTTTCCCGTTTCTTTTTTGACTTTTCACTTATTAAAGCTTGAGATAGTGACTGTCTGGCTTTTAAAGGTAGTTCTTGACTTATAAATGGTCACTTTGCGATCTTGAAAATTATAATGGATCTCCCCCC
>JANHFM010009842.1:10727-21548 GCA_032468115.1 Grayia smithii
CCTATCCTATCCTATCCTATCCTATCCTATCCTATCCTATCCTACCCTACCCTACCCTACCCTACCCTATCCTATCCACATCATGTAATGCTATCTCTCAAGTCAGATGCCTTTGAAACAGGATTAGGTGAATTCAGGGGGAAAGAATGATGGCTACCAGTCACGTTGTTCCTTCAGGACAGTGGCTGCACCCCTCTTAATGCCAGTCACTGTCTAGAGTTCATGACTCATATGGACATCTAGCTGTTTGCCATTTGAAGCCGACAGATATCTAATCCAAGGCAGCATTGTGAATCAGGCAGAGATCTAATCCAAGGCAGCAAGGCTGCTCATAAGACCTCAGTAACAATCTTTGAAGGAGAGGTTCCTCAGGCAGGATCACTGCAATTTGCTACTCCAAGTAATTTTCAGACAAGCGCTCTCTGTAAACATGGATGCAAATCAAACCGTATAAAAAAGACAACGCAGCATCAGAAGATGGCTCAGGGGCATGGTAAATCTTGCAAGCTTCATAAAAGACAGTGAGTGAGAGAAGAGGAGGAGGAAAAATTTCAAAAGAAGCCCAGCAGGAACAGGCCTCCTGCCACGAGGAACACCTCTGAAGAAACAGTTGACAAAATGAGAGAACATTAATAAAAACCACACACGTGGGCTTGATCAACACACTAAAAATTAGTGTTGGAGAAAAGAGAATGATTTAGATCTCTGGCTGAGCATGAGATATGTAAATGACGGCTATTAATTTTATGGAATATAGTCTTTCTAGGACTCCAAAAATTTATGGTAGGTTTCAGGATTGCAGCCAAGTCTTTCTTAATCAATCATCTGCTCATAAATGTACCCAGCACTAACACAAACACACACACAGACACACAGACACAGACACAGACACACAGACACAGACACAGACACACACACACACACACACACACACACACACACACAGCCACATTGCTATTGGTGCTATTTGGAGACAATAATCTGAAATTTATGCCATTTGCAACCTTTTGATTATATTTCCCTACTTCCGCTTCTGGTTAATCCTCATGCAGACATTTGGAGAAAGCAGCAGTGTCAGAAAATTTGAGTTCAATAATATCCTGATTAGAGGGCATTCTCTTAAAGTGCAGAATGATAAAAAAGATGATTAACTAATTAAGTGGGAGGTCTCATTCAAAAAGTGGAAAAAAGATTTATAAGATTGCTGTGTGGGAGCCTGTGTTGGAAAGTTGGCTTAACAAGTTAGCAAAGTTGTTAGGAAACAAGAAGTTAGGAAAGAAAGCTAAAAGGTAGTGATTCATCTGGTTTTCAAGACTACAGATGGAATGTTCCAGTTATAACACCTTAATCATTATAGAAATCTTTGCTGATTCCAGGACATCCAGGAATTTACCAACAGAATCAAATATATTTTCTAGCCATTTTTGTTTTAACAGTAGCCATGATTTTAGGAAATAACAATAGTAATAGACTGATATACTGCTTCACAGTCCTCTCTAAGTGGTTTTACAAAGTCAGCATATTGCCTCCAACAATCTGGGTCCTCATTTTACTGACTTCGGAAAGATGGAAGGCTGAGTCACTGTTGAGCTGGTGAGACTTGAACTGCTGAATTGCAGGCAGCTGGCAGTCAGCAGAAGTAGCCTGCAGTACTGCATTCTAACCACTGTGCCACCATGACTCAAATGTTTTCTTAGCACCACTTTCCCTGTTACATATTTTACACACTGAAATAATTCTCAGACTGAAAGCAAAGTCTGAAAGCAGTTTCAGAGGACAACATCCCAGTATTTCAATGAAACAAGATAAGACATTCATATTGAGAAATTCCCATATTGTAATCATTGGAAGCTTTCAAGAAGAGACTGGACTGCCATCTGTCAGAAAGGGTGTAGTGTCTCCTGGTTGGGTGGGGGTGGGGGGTTGCATTGTTAATCTGACTGATCCTACCTCTGTAGGGAGCTTGGTAGTTCATGTCGCTAGGATGCTGGGCTAGCAAGCCCATGTTCGAGACCCGGTGCTGCTGCATAACAGGGTGAGCTCCCATCATTCGCTCCAGCTCCTTGACTGGGATATGAAAGGTGCTTTCATGTGTCTCCTTTAGGTAATAGTAATGCCACTCACTAATCCATTCAACCCAGAAGCACCTTAAAATGGTGCCTCTGACAAGATCGAGACTGCCAATTTTTGGGAAAGGGGATTTGCAATGGTTTGCTACTTTTTATGTTAAGCTGGGAACTTGAGGAAACTAAGGTGGCTTAGACTTGCTTAGTACTTAGATAGGAGACTACCAAGGCAATAAGTTAGTCAACAATATTGGTCTGAGAAATAAAAAAAACCCATCCAAGATCAAAAACATCAAAAACATCTACTGTAAGAAGAAGGCAATGACAAATTGCTTCTGTATTCTTACTTCCTGCTAAACATAACACAGATACATTCATGAAGCTACCAGATGATTTAACTATAGTAATATCTTTCTACAGGTAGTCCGCAACTTACAACCACAATTGGGGCCAGAATTTCTGCTCTAAGCAAAATGGTTGTTAAGTGAGTCATTCCTGATGTCATGAACTTTTTTTTGCCACAGTTGTTAAGCAAATCAACTGCAGTCATTAAAGGAATATAGTTTTCCCCATTGACTTTCCTTGTTGACCATTGTAAATATATGCCTGTTGCCATTTCTCAAATTTTGATCACATGGCTGTGGGGTTGTAAATACAAAAATGATCATAAGTCACTTTTTTTTTAGTGCTGTCTCAACTTCAAATAGTTCTAAATGGATGATTGTAAGTCAAGGGCTTACCTTTGCTACCTAATATCTAGGCAGAGCTGCAGATCATTTCCAAACCCAATTTAAGGAGCTGTTTATGACTTGGGGCCACACTATTTGAAAGAATACCTCTTTCTCCATTTTCTTACTCATACCCTGAATTCATCTTTGCAGTGCTTGATCCTGGCATAAAGAGTAGCCATTTGAGACTTGGTCTTTTCAGTGGTAGCCCCTTCCAACTCTAGAATGCCATATCCAGTGAGATTTCCAAGCGCTGATTTTATTGCCTTATGGTACAAGGCAAACCTCATCTTTACTTTATTTCCCAGTTGTTTAATAACAACACTTCTGCAGTGAGTTGGACAGCCTTATAAAGATTAATTATATCAGCAAACGTTGAGCATTCTATCACTGTTTTCCATTTACAATTGCTTTGTCTCTTATTCTTTTGTTCTGTATCTTTGCTATTAGGGGCAAGATATAAATATTGTAAACAAACCAATCCCCTGAAGTTTAAAAAAGAAAAATCCTATCTATACCAATTGTACTGCTCTCTCTGGCAGTATTTCTTAACAGATTCTCAACCTCAGCAACTTTAACATGAGTAGACTTTAATGCCTAGAATTCTCCAGCCAGCCATGGTGGCTGGGGAATTCTGGGAGTTGAAGTCCATGCATCTTAAAGTTGCTGAGGTTGAGAAACACTGCTCTGTGATACTCAGCACTTGATTTCGAGTTGGGAACGAAAGTATTTTTTTCATAGAGAAGTAACTTTTTTATATCTTTCAATAGGGAGAAATAGGGCAATAGAAACAAACCGACACATCACCAGCTTGGTTGATTCTCTATATCAAATTCCAAGATATTTCAGGATTCATACCAATGGTGGGTTGCTCCCGGTTCTGTCTGGTTCTATAGAACCGGTAGTAAAACCGGCGGGAGGCTCCGCCCACTGACCCAGACTTCATCATAGCCAATCTGCGTATGTGCAGAAGCGCACATGCATTCGAGCGAAGAACGCGTGTGTGCGCACTCCCATTGTGAATCGGTAGTAAAGATAAGTGGAACCAACCCCAAATTCATACAGTTCACCCCAAGCAAACTCATGTGAATAATTATGGGGAAAAGAGACTTTATTATCTTTAGGATAAATTTTGTTTTTGAAGGGCTCTGATTGAGCTCCAGTGCTACCCCAGCCTGACTTTAAAAAGTATTTGGATACTAAATATCAGCAGCTGCCTTGAGATAATCCTTGATCCCAGATTTTTCTCACTTTTAAAGCCTATATTTGCACAATGTACTTAACTAAGTCAGTCAAAGGTTTGACAGCTTGAAGAAAAGCATAACATGCTCGGAATGGTGACTTTCAACCCAGGGTGGTGTCTTGGGGCTTGCTGTGCTGAGCAAACTGATAGTTCAGCGTATTGTGTAAGCCCCAAAAGTAGGTTAATTCAGTAACCAGATTAAGTGTGCTACATTAACTCAGTCAGAAAAGAACATCTGAATATTTAATTTGTCCCTTCCCAGAAGGACTGTTAGTCAGATGAAAAAGAGACCAAACGTTAAATTCAGTTGGGAATGTGTCATTATTGTCAAAGCCTGGCATATTTTTTCTGCTGGTAAGAAAAAACCCATGAATAATAAGCACCTGTGCTCTTATATTTAGTAGTGTACTGTGCATGAGGCCATGTCCTAAAGGAAGCCTGGTCTATAGAGTTACTATTAGGTAATGCAAAGTATGAGTCCTTGGTTCCCTAAGCTTGGTTGTTTTCTTGCAGATGTTTCATTACCCAAAATAGGTAACATCAGTGTTAGCATCACGAATAATGCTAACACTGATGTTCCAAGGAGATAGCAGTTTCAAGAAGATCCCACAACCAATTGCACCCTGATTCAGGTGACCCTGAGGGCACAGATAAACCCTCAAGTTTATCTCAACAACTGTCAGAAAGTGTTAATGACCAGATGACTAACTGCAAAGAAATACAATCCTTCCATCCAGTGGTGGGTTTCAAAATTTTTTACTACCGGTTCTGTGGGTGTGGCTTGGTGGGCATGGCTTGGTGGGCATGGCAGGGGAAGGATATTGTAAAATCTCCATTCCCTCCCCAATCCAGGGGAAGATTACTGCAAAATCCCCATTTCCTCCTGATCAGCTGGGACTTGGGAGGCAGAGAATAGATAGGGGCGGGGCCAGTCAGAATTTTTACTACCGGTTCTCCGAATTACTCAAAATTTCTGCTACCGGTTCTCCAGAACTGTTCAGAACCCGCTGAAACCCACCTCTGATCTTAACACAATGTAAGTCTGACAGTTATTTAGTGCTTTGTTCAAAAAGCCATCTGATTACTACACTAGTTTTATTTGTTGGTGTTAAAAAGTTTTTTAGGGGTGCTGTTTTACTGGTAAAATATTAAATTTTTTGGAGATAGATAACCACATTTAATACATTTCAAAGTAGTAGAACAGAAAATTAGTATGTATATGGTTTTTTCCCCTTTTGTTCAGTTTCCTACTATTCTTGGAGACTGCTTGGACAAGTCCTTGCAGTTTTTTTGACAAGGTTTTTCAGAAGTAGTTTGCCGTTGTGTTCTTCCCAGGGCTAAGAGAAAGTGACCAGTCCAAGGTCACTTAGCTGGCTTTGCTGTTAAGGCGGTACTAGAACTCCCAATACCTGGGAGTATTGCTTAGTCCAATACCCTAAGCACTGCACCAAACTGCTGTGTACTATACATATACGTATATATGTACATATATATATATATGGATACAATGATGAAATAGCATTTAAATGAATTATTAAAAATAGAGCAGAATACCCATACCTGATTTCAGCACAAAATTCATTTTTGTATGGGTGAGATTCCTTAATTCTGCATTTAGTAATGCAAAATATTGATCCATAATCTTTAAACCAATTCATATTTTTCTTGTGAGGAAAAATGTAGCCGGTATACTCCAATTATTTCCATGCTAGGGCTTTTCCTTACTTTCTGGAAGATATCTAGCTGACACATTTTCATTGAAGTCTCATTTTTTTCACCCTCCTTGTGTTACTTTCTATTATCCATCTCTTCTGACTTCTTCATTTGCCCATTATCCAGTCTTCATCCACTCTATTATCCTCTTGCTTGAGTTATTGAAGTTTGACCCAGGTTTCCCCTGTGAGTGACAATCTCTTTCTTTACTTAGATGTAACTTTTCTGTGACTTTCCTTTAATGAGCATCATATACTGTAATGACACACAGTGTCTATTTTGGTATCCCTGTTGTCCTATTTCTCTCACCTGTAAGCCATATTATTTGCTTTTTCTATTAGTTATACCCACTGGTTTTCCTAAAGCATTTGATGTATTTGAGGCTGATTAATTTGCACTGGCTTCCGGTTGCTCTCCGTGTGTGCTTCAAGGTGCTGGTTTTGACCTATAAAGCCCTACATGGCTTAGGGCCAAGATACTTGCAGGACTACCTACTGCTGCAAACATCCTCCCAGCATCCGGTTTGCTCCCATAGGGCAGGCCTTCCCAGGGTGCCCTCAGCCAGACAATGTTGGCTGGCAACGCCCAGGGCGAGAGCTTTCTCTGTGGAAGCCCTGACCCTGTGGAATGATCTACCCGTGGAACTTTGGACTGCCCCAGACCTTCACTCCTTCTGCCACGACCTGAAAATGTGGCTTTTTCATCAATCTGGCTATGGCTGACCAATTTTTTAATTTTTAAAATTATATTTAAATTGGATTTTAACTCTTATTTCTATTGCCCCTTTTTAACTTTTCTAATATTTTAATGTTAAATGTTATGTTCTTATGTGTTATGTTTGGTCTGTATGTTCTTATGTCTTTTATATGTTTTTATATCTATGTTTTTTATTGTGAGCTGCCCCGAGTCCTTTGGGAGAAGGGCGGCATAGAAATTTAAATAAAATAAAATAAAATAAATAAAAATAAATTGGTTCCAGTGAAATTCGAATGGTCAGTTTCATTCAGATGGTTGATTCAATTGGATTGGACTATTCAAACTGATCTGGAAAACTGGGTTCACACTCAATGTTTCAATATATATATATATATATTTTAAATGCACATTTCATTCAAATATATCAACTTGGAAAAAGAATGTGCAGGTTCAGTCAAAGTATTGCAATTATTTACTGAATCATATCTATGCATACTACCATTGATTAAATTACAATTAATTAATTAAATTACAATTACAATTAATTAAACAGTGAAGCCTCCTAAAATATTAATCATCTTTCTGAAACTATTTCAGATTAATTTATTAGGGAAGAAATAAACTTGGTAACAATTTGCAAGGTTCTATATTTGAGAATCGTAACAGTATTATATTAAGTATTTTTTGTAAACCAGCAATGGATGGATGGATGGATGGATGGATGGATGGATGGATGGATGGACAGATTTAGTACTGGTTTTGCAGTGGTTTTTTAAAAAAAATATTAACTTTCTAATAGTATGGATTTTTGCAAGATACATGAAAATCCAGCCTACCCCATCAGCTTTTCTAGAAGACTTACTCCATCAGGGTTTCCCTTCTGTAGTAAGGAAGCGATCAAATACAATTACCACCATCCCAGGTACTGAACTACAAAATGCACTTTGTTCATCCTTTATATTAACAAGTGTCATTTACTTTCAATTATTGATGGCCCTACTTAGTACCCTCATAAAGGCCCTCTAGCATACGGTTTTTAAAATAACGGATTCTAATAATCCTTCCCTGGGTTGTATTGAGACATTTGAGGACATCAGGGGTATCTTTGGAAAATATAATTGGATCTATGGATTAGGCAAAGCAAGACAATTTGGGTCTCTTCACACATTGCCTATTACTTGTGCAAAATTAATTTAAAGCATGTAGGTTGCAATGATGCAAATTTTTGTTTAGTATTCATTCACATGATGGCAACAAAATTCTTCAACCCAGTATAACATCCAAAAGATCTGTGTGTTCCTCTGGAGGAAAAGAGAGAGAGAAAAAAGGAAAATTAAACACTTGTGTTTGTTTTAAATTATGAAATGTTTTTGTGCTCTTTGCACTCTTCTCAAAAATCTTACAGTCCCGGAGGACCTCTGGAGGCAGGAAATGACACATTTTGACAACTTCCGGTCTCACAGAGTGGGCTGTAAAGCAGGCTATAAGTTTAAATGTTATTGCTATTGCTAAGGAGGTAGATCCTGGTTGAGTTGTAGGAATGACAGCTAAGCAATAAAAACAGGTTCATGAACTATGGTGGCTCAGTGGTTAGAATGCAGTACTGCAGGCTACTTCAGCTGACTGCTAGGTGCAGTTCAGCAGTTCGAATCTCACCAGGCTTCAGGTTGACTCATCCTTCCATCCTTCCGATGTGAGTAAAATGAGGATCCAGATTGTTGGGGGCAAGAGGTTGACTCTGTAAACCGCTTAGAGAGGGCTGTAAAAGCACTGTAAAGTGGGCTATAAGTCTAAATGCTATTGCTATGGCTACCCCCTTCCTCCTCCTATTTTCTCCACAACAGTAAACTTGGGAGCTGATTTGGGCTGAGAGAGAGAGAGGGGAGAGAGAGAGAGGAACTCGCCCAAAGTAACCTAGCTCGCTTTGCATGGCTAAGGCAAGACTTGAACTCACAATCTTCCTGGTTTCTAAGCCTGGTGCCTTCAACTGCTAGATCAAACTGGCTGATGTTTGACAAGGCAAAAAAAAAAATGAAAAAAAAAAGGAGCAACATAAAACAGATGCTTGATAAAAGAATAAGAAGGAAGCCATGGATAGACTTGTCCCATTAAAATATATATTCGTGTGATTTGCATTTTATAATTGTTTCTGCAAAGGATGGTGTGAACTGAAATGCAGCACAGCTGTCTCTTTTATGCTCCCCCATAGCCACCCCCGCCGAGTGGCAGAATGTTAAATAGCTTCAATCCCATCAGGCAGGAAAAGATAGGAAGGAGTTCTTTTGATCATTTCTTCCATTTCAACCCCAGAACAGGAATTATTCCGCCCCCCCCCTCCCCACCATCCTCATTTCAGTCTGCCCAGGAAGCAAGCAATGGTACCCCAAAGATGACCAACTCTTTGGCTTTTTTTTTTTTTTTCCTCATGGCCAAGGTAGAGGAGAGAGAGTTCCAGTGTTCACCCTGAGGTCCTATCTCTTCTAAACAAGGCATGGGGGAAATGATGGGACACGGCTCCCAATTATTAAACCTACTGAGATTTCTAAACACTGGGCTATTACAGAGTGAACAAAGATACTTGAAGGTTTTCTGATTTCAATTAAGATTATTATCTCCTCGGAGGAGCAGGCTATAGCTGCTGGGAAATCTCTTTAATCTGTTTTGAAATGATAGCGGTTAAATAGTAAATTGTAGACCTGTTTGTATTATATTTGAGCTCTAGCTGGTCTCTGTGTTCCCTTTCTCTCCAGTCCTTCCTTGTGTGTGTGTGTGTGTGTGTGTGTGTGTGTGTGTTTTACAGAAATGGCAAAGGATGTTGCATGAAAGCCTACCTATCCTACCTATCCTATCTACCCATCTACCCATCTACCCATCTACCCATCTACCCATCTACCCATCTACCCATCTACCCATCTATCTATCTATCTATCTATCTATCTATCTATCTATCTATCTATCTATCTATCTCTATAATCTAGCTTGTCTGTCTGTCTGTCTATTTATTTATCTATCTATTGTATCTATCTTGTCTGTCTATCTATCTGTCCATCCATCCATCCATCCATCCATCCATCCATCCGCCCACCCATCCATCTATCTATCTATCTATCTATCTATCTATCTATCTATCTATCTATCTATCTATCTATCTATCTATTGTATATCTACCTACCTACCTATCATCCATCCATATAGCCATCCATCTCTATCATCTGTCTATCTTCTGTCTATCTTCTGTCTGCCTGCCTACCTGCCTGTCATCTACCTATTATTTATGTGAGTGCCCATCTCAAAATAAGCAACTCAAGAGTGGTATACAACAAGCTAAGTACAGGCAACAAAATAGATAGGAGTAATCACTAATAAAAATATAAGACAGTTATTATTTAAAAAAAAAAAAAGAACTACAAGGCAGAAGGGAAACAACAGTCATAGACCCATCTTAAAATTTTACTGATACCATATTCAAGTGGCTATTGGACTGAATTTTAATCTCTTTGTTTTGCAAAACACTTGCACACATGGTCCCAGGGCTGTTTTGCAAACAATAATGCCAGATTTTCTACATAAATTCCAATGGACAGCTTTGGCAACAGTATCAGGTTATTGTTTATACTCTGTGTGAATGATTTTACTACAGCCACTAATGAGATGATCTACAATTTCATCCTTAACTTTTACATAACCACCATTTGGCATTGCTAGAAATAAGATCAGTTCTGGGCCGGGATGGTATGAGTTTGCTCTTGAGCTGCATGATTGTTCACTTAATTTCTTTTTAAGGGATTCCAGACACCATCAGACTGGACAAACAGATTAGACTTTAATCTGGTTTTTTTCTTTAATATGATGCATGTGGTTTCTTTTTCCAGGCATTCATTAATAAAACTTGGAATTACTTCCTTTTAATATTCTGATTTAATTTTTGTCATCTTAAGCAACCCTTTTTTATTTTTTACAAACATCCATAAATAAATACCTTGGACAACCATTTAAATATCAGCCAGCCGTGTGCAGCCGCTGCCAAAAAAGCCAACACAGTTCTAGGCTACATAAGCAGAGGGATAGAATCAAGATCACGTGAAGTGTTAATACCACTTTATAAGACCTTGGTAAGGCCATACGTGGAATACTGCATCCAGTTTTGGTCACCACGATGTAAAAAATGTGGAGACTCTAGAAAGAGTGCAGAGAAGTGCAACCAAGATGATTAGGGGACTGGAGCAGTGGTGGGTTGCCTCCGGTTCGGTCCGGTTCGCACGAATAGGTAGCGGTGACACTGTGATGTCACCGAACCGTTTCTCAGCGTCCCAGACCCGGGCCCACCCGCGCGCCCAAACTTACCTTTTTTTCCCAAAATCGCCGAAATTAGCGT
>JANHFM010009844.1:0-21741 GCA_032468115.1 Grayia smithii
GCACTAATTGCAAGCAGCTGGACTTAAGTGGAGACACTTAGCCAGTGCATTAGCAATCTGCGCCACCAAAGGCTCTTATAATATAACAAAGTTATATTATACTTTGTTCCATATTTTTCTTTTTCTGTTGTATTTTTTCACCTTTTTTAAAAAAACATGCATTTTTTGGAGAATATTATAGGTAAAGTTTTTAATTTGCTTTGAGAGAAGGTAATTAACCAGTACAGGTATGTCAGACTAATAACAACCAGCATAATGTCAAAATTCAGTGTGAACACAAAGTGAATATGTGAATCTATGCTAATCAGGATTCCCAGAAATAGAACCGAATGTGGGATTGTACTCAAGTGATGAACTGTTTATTACCGTATGAGTTATGCAAGTTCATACCAAAATGGCTGAACACCCCTATGTACAATAGCTAAATTTTCTATTTTAAGGAAGCATTATCTTATTATTTCTCAAACAAAATGCTATCTCTTTTTTGAGAATTATATTTTTGCATAAAATTTATTTTAACATTTTGTTCCTTTTCTGTTATTTTAAAAGCACTAAAATGTAAATGTATTAAAAAATACCTATAATATTACTGTATCCATAGACCCAACAGTCTACTGTATCCATAGACCCAATATTACTGTATCCATAGACCCAACAATCTTCAGTAACTGTTTCCCTTTTGAGGGAAGGTTTTTGAGAAGATGGTCAGCCTACAGCTGATAAGAACCTAAGAAATTGATTAGATTGTTTCAACCAGGTTTCAAGCTGGGATTTATTACTAAGATAGCTTTGGTTGTGGTTGATTATTGGCAAACAATGGGACATCCAATCAGTGGCTGGAAAGAGCCACCAACTTTTCATAGCTACACAAAAACAGGCACTAGACACCAGATGCATAGAATAACAGGGCTAAGATTCTATGGGATTTCTAGATCCAGATGGACAGACAGGTACTGGTCAAACAACTGGGACATTATGGTGGTAGACTAAGCACCAGAATACAGCAGTAGTGATAGATGTATTGGTGCCAAGAAATAGCAATATCAGAAAGATATTATTTTAACTGTGAGAATATGAACATTCATATTTCTTCAATATGAAGAAAACATTCATATTTTCTTTCAGACTCCAATCTGTTATAGTTTACTATTCATTTGAAATTGTAACATTGGGATTATTTTCCCACTGCACTGAAGTAAATCTGTCCAATTTAAGACATATATTATAGTCAAAATGCAAAACAACTTTGTTTGTGAATTTAGGGTTCTAGCGGGATAGTGAAAGTACTTTTTGAGCTAGCAACCATTTCAGACAGAGGATGCTTGTCTCCTGCCTGAAAGGCTGTTGATTTTTGTATGTTGTTTTTGTCCACAGAAAAGGCTACAAATGAGTACAACACTGTTGAAGATTGGGCAGTTATTATGGATATTTGTGACAAGGTTGGAAGCACTCCTAATGGGTAAGACCCACCAACATATCTTGAATGTTATTTTGTAAATACTCTTGATTAATTTGTGCCTTCTGCCCAGATCTGTCATTTTAAACTTACATGCATATTTATATAACAGTTTATTCTTACTCATAAACATACATATACATACACACTCACCAGCACACATACTCCCAGACACAGAGTGATTATGCTATATTATCTTGTTTAAAAAGTTGTGGGAAGAAGTAGATCCACTTTATACCAAATCAAAACATGTACCTTAAAACTAGGTCCCTTTAGGTCCCAGTCCAAAAAGGAACATAAATAAAAACAGCAAACATTTCTGCTAATCATTAGTTCTATTCTCAGAAACTGTTGTTATTAATTTCCATTGTTAAGTAGTTATTTATTTTTTTTAAAAGTCTCATGAAATGCTTGAGGTTAGACTGGACAAAAAAAGTAAAATGTGGATAGTTGAAAGACATCAGCGTCTGCTTCTTTTTGAATAATAAAAAAAAAAGATTTCAAGTAGTAATTAGCATGCCAGGGCTGCTTTGCTTGTAATTGTGTTTGTGTGTTGTTCTGTAGGTTCTAAACTAGACACATTAAACATTTCCAGGTGATTAGGCCCTTTCACATTATCTTCTGTATCAACAAGAGGTTTGCCTCTTGTTGATTGCTACTATAATGTCTGTGCTCATGTAGGCCCAGTAAAAAATTGGAACTCGGCCATTCATGAATCCGCAGGCACATAGAACCTAAGTTAGTATACTCTGTACACTTGCATTCAATCAGTGCTGAGACAGCATGTATGATTCTGCTGCCATGCATTACTGTTAGACTTTTAAGATAGGCTAGTTAAGAAAAGGGACGGCACACCTTTATTGTCCTACTTGAGGGCTACTGATAGCAGTGTTACTGCTCCCTCTCTCTCTCCGCCCCTTTTAGAGTGGCAACTCTGATTTTCTTTTTCACATTGTCTTGTTTCCCCAGACTGAGCTCATGTTTTGCTAACTGCTACACTCCTTTGTCACAACCATTTCCATTGCTCTGTAGATATTGGCATCACACCAATTGTCATGTTATAGCAGCTATTGTCTTTAGTAAACCGTTGTTGATACCTTGGCTTTTATGCAAATTCAGTTACAATTCAGTTTGTTTATTGAGCAGACTGATGTGAGAACCCTGACCAAATCAGAAAACTGAAAAATAGCATTAGATATATATAACAAATCATGATTCAAACTGAAGTATTGAAATACTTAAATGATTGAAACTACCTATTTTATCCTGGATATTTTCTCTTAGAGATAGGTCTATTGAACTGACTGTGGCTTGCTTTGCAGGATATGATTGGGTTTTGAGGTTGAAGTATTAGAAGTAGATCTTCCTTTTGTGTCACTAATAATATGATGCCCCAAAGCTCTTTCTTCAATGTCTTCTTCTTTCTGGGACTTTTTGTTCCCTTTTAAGTTATTAAAATAAGAGACTGACACAGATATTATTTTATCTAGAGCAAAAGACTGCCTCAAAGCCATTTTAAAGAGAGTAAATCATAAAGTACCCCATGTTGCACTGCAGGCACTAACTGTAAGTATGCACATAATTTATTCAGGGGTGAAAATTCTTCATAAAACAATTCTTGTTAACTTAAAAAAATAAACTATTGCTAATGATGGCTAAAATAATATTTATCTTATTTATTTCTTAGTATTACTGGCCTATTTTATTCCTATCCAGCTCTAGGTAGGGTGGGAGAGGGCAGGGATTGATTAGGATTAATATTTTTATTATATATGGGCATCTTTTTGCAATTCATTGTGAATGGTTTCATTTATTCAATTCTATCTTCTTTTTGTTAGCTGTTGGGAGCCTGTGTATCAAACTGTGGAAAGATTTTCCACTTAGAAATCTGCTCGCGTGATTTTGCCAGTGAAGTGCGTGTCATAATAAACAAGGTGAGGTTTTTAGATGTATCATATTTAGAGAAAATTAATGGAAAAGTATATTGATTGTGTCACTGCACTTATGTTTTGCATTTGTAGTATTAACTTAGAATGTAGAAATGAAATTTTTAAAAAACGATCTGTGATATAAAGAGGGTAGAAGGTAGAAGGAAGGTAAAACTATACAAAATTATGGTTATATGGTTATAAACTATATAAATTATGGTTATACTTGGGAGATTTGCTTTAATCATGAATACTACAAAGAACATTTAATTTTTGCAATATCTGAACTGACAGCTTCCACAGAGAAACAACAGATTGCAAAGAAAGGTTGAATATTCTCCTATGCTGTGTTAGAGTTAAAACAATAGGAATATTTCATAATCATTTGAACAGTGAATTATGAAACTGGCGTCGATACATCATCATTGTTTAGAATAATACTGTCAGTGGGGGAAGCCAGATTCGCTTAACAACTACAAAGTTCATTTAATTGTGGTGATTTGCTTAACCCCATGGTGACAAAGGTCATAAAATCGGGCTTGATTCACTTAATTGCCTTGCTTAGCAATGGAAATTTTGTTGTAAGTCAAGGATTACCTACAGATAAAAACAGAACCCAGAGTCACTTAGTGAGGTGGGGGGAGATTGTGAACTGTATAGAGACAGTATTGTTTTGACAACATTTAGACTGCAGAAGGTCAGCCAAAAAGATAGGAATAAGCAGGGTAATGTAGGGTCTGAATTTGCACCCAGTAAGGTTTGTTGGCAGCTTTGGGAATATTACACAGGCGTTGGAACTAAACAATTGGTTAGATCCAGAGCTACTCATATCACTCCTTGTCCCCAAATATATCATGAGGTGCCTCGTGGGACAACTTTGGAGATTGTGGAGTTGCTGTCACCTGAAGGGGCTTCCCAGAAACTGTCATCCTCTCAATTCCTTCCTCCCCAGTTCTTTCTAGAGACTTACTGCTGATAAGTCAGTGTGGCCATGTGGGGGATGTAGCTTATATTAACAGCTGCATTGTATTTCTCTGTAAAAAAAAAAAAGGCTCTGCTAGAGAAATGCCAAGTCATTGTTTGGGTTCAGATTATTGAAAAGAGGAAGGAGATTTTTTTTAAAAAAAAAAGATTTGTGCTGAAGCTTTAGGTTGCCCAGTTCATGCACCTGAACTGATAACAGGTAATAACAGTCTCTTTCTGGAGCCAACCTGAGATAAACTGGCTATTTCTAGAGCCTAGGAACTGGCTGCCAAGTTGGTTGGGAATTCTTTTATATAGGCCTACCAAGAGCTTTATTTATTTCTGCAATCGTTTTTACATCCTGCCTTTTCTTCAAGAGCTCCGAGCAGCATACACAGGAGCTTCTATCATTTTTTCTCCACAACATTAACTTTATGGAGCAATCTGGGCAAAATGAGAGCAACAGGGCCAAATTCATTTTTCCATGGCTGAGGATGGACTTGAACATGGACCTCTCTAATGCCAGTTCAACTCTAATCATTACATCACATCAGCTCTCATCGGTTTTTAAATTGTGAAACTTAAGCCTTTTAATATCACTTTTTCTGTTAAACGTGTCAGATTGTAAGTTTTCTTTGGACAACCAAATTCTTTGGCAGTTTGTTTTGTCAACTATTTAAAGCTAATTTTGCTTCTACCTATTGTGCTTTCTTTTTTAGGCACACCCTAAAGTATGTGACAAATTAAAAGCTTTAATGGTAGAATGGTCAGAAGAATTTCAGAAGGACCCCCAGTTCAGCTTAATATCAGCCACCGTTAAATCTCTTAAGGAAGAAGGGGTTGTGTTTCCTACAGCTGGGACACAGGTAAGAAGTTAGGATTCATTTATGCCTACAAAAGTTTGGGGGTTTGGTGCTAACAGGAGAATGACTGAATTTAAATTTTGAATGTGAGCGCTATCCACATTCAGCTATCCACATTTTAATGGCATCCACCAATATATTTTTTTTTTACACAAGCACCCCCCACACTTGCGCTACAGAGCTGGGAGATGCTCTGTGGTGCACAGGGCAAATAGGCCTTGGGATGAGTAGAAGCTCATAATGTATTATTATACCTATTATATAATATACACAATATGTATGTAAGATTATTTGCTTCATAAACACTTTTAACATTGATTGGAGACTTTGCAGAGTTGGAATATACTCTGTGTTGAAGTGAGAATGATTGCTATAGAATATTAATCCTGCTTTTGAAAATGTGCAGGAACAGTTTTCAGATCTAAAATGCAGTTGTATTAAATGAAGTACTAAAATGGCATCATCTTTTAATATTTATGTTGCTTAGACTAGGAACTGTTCTGTACCAAATGTATAAGAGCAGATATACTGCAGCTTTAAAAACAAGGACATATGGTTTATCCATATTGGGCTGTTTGAATAGACCTGGCAATTTATCAACAGCCATTTGTTGTGGAAAAGTGACTTAAATCTAATAGGTAGCATGTGTGGGCAATATGCTGACATTGTAAACTGGTCAGAGAGTGCTGTAAAGTACTATGGAGTGGTATATAAGTCTTAAATGCTATTGCTATTATTATTATTAACAGTCGATATGTGACTTTGGTTCATTCCCAAAAAAAGATAACTGCTCCAAGCACCTGTTGGGTATGAGTCCTATGTTTTCTGACTTTAAACAAGTAAAAAAAACTTATCACAAGGTAAGCTAAAATAACACCAGTATTGTTTTCAAACGGCAGGCAAATATAGAACTTTTCCCACTTGAAGTAGCATGTTTATATTGCAAGTATATTTACAGAGTCCCTCAGCTGCTGCCAAGAATGGTGCATCATCAGGCAAAAACAAAGAAGAAGAAGATATAGCTAAAGGTAAAACTTTAGTCACCAATTCTTGAATGATACAATATTTTACATGTTTCTAAGTTTGTACTTGGGAACATGCTTGATGATTAAAATGTGTGACATTCTTCACTGAATACAAATTCAAATTGAACCCTTGCTATATAGCCAGTAGTAGCAAAGGAAATTTTGAACATTAAACTTTGTGAAGGAAGCAAGGAAACTATAAAGGAAACAGATGTATATCTTAGCAAATGCATTTTAAAAAATGCTTTTGATCTCCTTGGAATTCTAAGGATGTTTGCCATTTCTTAAAACAATTTTCTAAAAGTATTACCATTTTATATTAGAACTGTCTAATTTCTGACTCTGCTATTTTTAAATATTTTACACGTTTGATTTTGAGTTATTAGATGCTCATAACCTTAGATAACAAATAAATAATAAGTATAATTCTTTCAGTTGGATTTAATTTCATTTATATAATATAAATTGTGTATGGATTTCCTCAAAACAGTTTTTTAAGAATTCTTAGCTTACGCTTTGTGCATTGAGTTTCTTGTTGCTGCCTGGTTTGGAATCTTTTCATCTTTGGTTTGTTCAATTCATAAGCTAGAAATGCTTGTCAGAGAAAATTTTACTCATATTGACCTTATTAGAGACATTAAAGCTCTAAGAACAATGACTGACTTAAACATGCTTTTAATAGCTGTGTATGACTTTCTGGTCACTGAGAATTCACACCAACATGATGACACTTAATCAGTCAGGCTGTCGTGGTAATTCTGTTCAAATCCTGCCTTCTAAAGAAACTCCATATATATATATATTTGGATGGGACCATATAATAAACAGGTTCAGTCAATCTCTAAGCAGTTTACAGGCTATGGTTAATTGATGCCTTATTTAATAAGTAGTATATGAACATCTATATTGATTTTACTACAGTACTTCAGGGTGGTAAATTTGTACACAATAATAACTTCTTGTATGGAAGGCTGCAACCTGTTTTGTATTCCTCCCCCTTTTTATACTGTAACAACAACTAACTTCCTCCCTCAACAACTTCAATTTTCAATCTTTAGTAGGGGTGATAACTGTGAAGCATTTAGAGCAGTTAGCACCTTGTTTCCCACAATCAGCAGAGCTTGGATATATTGAGTGGCTAGATTCAGTCATCATGCTAAGTTTAACTGTTTATTGAGTAAGACATGGCTGAATTCACTCATCTCACTAAGCTAAAACTAAGTAAACTGCATGACAGCTTTCTTAGGTTTTCTGGAGCATGTTTAGAAGTAGAGTTTTTGGAATGTCAAATTATTTTCTAATCTCAGCATTGGGATGTACCTCCATTCACAGATCACCTCATCCAGATTTAGCTATATGTACAGATAGTCCTTGAGTTACGACCACAATTGAGTCCAAAATTTATGTTGCTAAGTGAAATATTTGTTAAGTGGGTTTCCTCCATTTTACAACCTTCCTTACCACAGTTGTTAAGTGAATCATTACAGTTGTTAAGTTAGTACTCCAGTTAAATGAATCTGGCTTCCCCATTGACTTGGCTTGTCAGAAGGTCGATCACATGACTCTGGGACACTGCAACCGTCATAAATATGAATCAGCTGCCAAGCATTTGAATTTTGATCACTATGACTATGGGGATGCTGCAATGGCCGTAAGTGAAAAACGGTCATAACTCACTTTTTCCAGTATTGTAACTTTGAACGGTCACTAAACGAACTGTTGTAAGTTGAGGACTACCTGTAAAGAGTTCTGAATGAGCATCTTTGTATAATTTTGATGCCCGAAGCTAAAATCAAATGAAAAGACACTTAACTTGGAGCATTTTAGAGAGCTTTGTGCTACACATCATGACATGCAAGTAATTCACATAATTTTAACTGGCATAAAATGTGCTTCTGTTCTTCAAATTGTAGCTATTGAATTGTCTTTACAAGAACAGAAGCAGCAGCAGCAAACCGAGACAAAATCTTTATACCCATCTGTAGACATTCAGCACAGCCATCAAAAGCTCTCAAGAAAAGTGCGAGCCTTGTATGACTTTGAGGCAGTTGAGGATAATGAACTTACCTTTAAGAGTGGCGATATTATTGTTGTTTTGGATGACAGGTATGTTGGTATTTTATTACTTGTATTCAGATAGGGAATTACTGAACTTGAATGCGTCTTTTAATATGCTACTTTCACTTTGAACAATCACACTTCCAATGTTTATTTCCAAACTCTTCTATGAACAAGGTTGATTCAGTTCAATAAACTACAGTTTATTTACTCTTCAGAAAATTTCCATAGCCATCATTTTCAGTAAAAATGTGCTCTCCTTATTTGAGCATAACTTCAATGCAGATTCTTCAGCATCTCAGAGAGAGATGGTTTCATTGTTAGTTAGGATATACCATATCAAATTATTTTGTTAGGCCTTTTTTTCAGAATAACTTTTACTGAAAAATAGAATAATGATCTTAGAGCCAACCTGATGACAGCCAAGATGATACATATTTGTAAAGTTATTAGAGACCAAAGAAATTCCAATTTAATTATTGCTTATGGCTGCTTGGAGGATATTTTTGCCAGGAGGTTCTAAAAGAACAATCTTCACCAGCTTTTGCAATTATATTAATCCCTCAGCTCACATTCCCTATTAATTGAACTTTTTGCCTTTGAATTTTTAGAGAGGGGTTACTATCCTGATTTTTAACTTATTTTAACTATTAGCAAATAGAATAGAAAGTATGCTGATCAGTATATGCTTGAGCATTATTTTTATGAAATATATTTAAAGTCTGAAAATCCAGGTTAAATTTAAGTCTTTAAAAATGATTATTTTTTTATCTGTCTTGTCTGTAAGAAGTTATCCATTTTTTAAAAAGGGAATAGGAACCACTCTTGTTCATGTATAGGTACTGTTTGTGCATTTAAATCATGACCTACACCTTGTAATAAAGATAAAAAGGCCCAGTGTTAAAAACTATTTTAATTGCTATAACTCTACCCCACTTTCAAAGTCTATTTATTGTCCTTAATTGTTTTGGATAAATTGGGTCTTTCTGAGTGAGATGAAGGTTCAAAGAGAAAAACAGGCGTTGCTAAGAGCTGTTTCTCATTAGTTTGTACTTCCTAATGGATAGGTTCTCATCAACATTTTTATACCATGTTTCTCCAAAAAGACGACCCATCTTGAAAAGAAGCCCTATCACGTTTTTGAGCGCATGTGATCAAATTAAGCCCCACCTACAAAATTAGCCCTAATTAAGACCCTGCCCACCTTGGGGTGCAGGAGGTGGGGCGAGGCATTCAGGTAAAAAATAAGCTAGGGTGGGGATATGGAGGTGGGAGCTGCTCTACTTACCAGGCTTCGCACACCCCAACACCTTCTGTGGCCGCTTGCCGCCACTCTCACACATCGCCCTGGCCTCTGTTTTACCTTCAGATGCCTGCCGTCATCTGTTATCTGCAGCCAATTACAGAGCTCTGGATTGGTCTGGAGCTTTGTTATCAGCTGCAGATGCCTTCCGGCAGGCATCTGAAGACAAAATGGAGGCCGTGATGATACGTGCAAATGGCGGCAAGCGGCTGCAGAAGTGGGCCAGCAGCAGGCTCCTGCTGAGCGGCACTGTCAGTGCCACTGCCGCGAGGTGAGTCAATAATTAGGACCCTCCAAAAAGAAGGCCTAACTGTTTTTTCGGGGGTCAAAAGAAAATAAGACATAGCCTTCTTTTTGGAGAAACACGGTAGCTATAGCTTTCCCCACCCTTGTGTCCTCTTGATGAATTGGAATTATAGTTCTCAGAATCCTTGGAGTTAGTCCCAGCATATATTGAATACATTAGATTGGGAAGATGACATGCATAATTTATTTAATCTTGTAAAAATAAAACAACAGCCATTTTGGTGAAGTTATGAAGGCACCAGGCTAGAAACCAGTAGACTGAGAGTTCTAGGTCCACCTTAAGCACAAAGGCAGCTGAATGGTCTTGGACTACAGTTTAGGATTATGACTTTTCCTTAAATGAAGTAAGTACAGAGGAAGACAACATAACTCAAGTTTAATTAGTATTAACCGATATATTGAGATGAGGGTGGAAGAAGAGCAAGAATCTTAACACCATGGTTCTATTTTCATATGTATGTTAAAATATCCTTTTTTTTAATTGTGCAGTGATGCCAATTGGTGGAAAGGAGAAAATCACAGAGGAATAGGATTGTTCCCTTCTAACTTTGTGACCCCTAACTTAAATGATGAGCCTGAAACAGGTAAACTGAATAGAAATTTGATTTTCAGAACACTTCGGGAATCATATATCATCCCAATGGGAATCATCCCATTCTTCAGAAAATTACTAAGAAACTGAACGATTTGTCCATACCAGCTAGGTATGCTGGAAGGGTGTTAGTCTTCTGCTTTGTAATGCCCACTCCTGTTCTAATTGTTAACTCACTGTTACTTAATGTTCAACAATCAGAAGGTCTTGCACTTGCTGAGAAGTAATTTGTCTCGTGTCTGTTAATGGTGTATTGTTCTGGAGCTGCATATGGAGATGATACAAATTGTATTCATGAAGAAAGTTTATTGTTAAATGTCATGTTCATGATCTAGTGTTTTTACTGTTGCCAGACAAAAGTATTCTAATATCATGAGTCAGACACTGCTATAATCATGATTTGAAGAGTAATTTGCTCTGAATTATGCATTTAGATACAAAGTGCTTTTATATTTTAGAAGATATAGTTTGAAATGGCACAAACTAATTTTAAATTTATTTTATCTCTGTTTATATATTCTTCACCAGGGCTTTCCAGCCATTTGGGTTAACGAAAAATATTCCAAACTACCAAAACATATATTGAATATCCATGAATAGATTAGGTTATTAAGCCAAACATCTCAAGCATCAGGGTTCATGAAGCAACAAGAAATTAATTTCTAAAACAATGCTACCTTTGTTATTAAACTGTGAAATACCTCCCAGTCTTTATATTATCTTTATCCTGAGATTTATTTTGGTCTGTAACTTTTCCCTGTGTTGTATAATGTTTGCCATGCAAAAATGTTTTTTTGCCTCTGCATCCATTAGGGTTTCTTACCATACGCTACACATATCCAAACTATCGGTAGATTAAAAATATTTAAACAAGTACTGAACATTATCTCTTCCATATTAACTGTCTTATTTCAAAAGCTCAGTTTCCAAAGTTTGCTCTTCTTGTTGTTTGTTTGTACACAGTAATCTAAGTTATTAATAATCTGAGTTGTTAGGTCTGTCTTCGAATCTGAACATGGGGTATATTGACAAAAAGTTATGCTGGGAAACTAGATTTGGAGGAAGACTAATGGTGTCATGGTCTTTACACAGTGCCTGTAGACAAAGATGCTTCTGAAGACACTACTGAAGTTACAAAACCTGAGCCAGAGCCAGTGTACATAGATGAGGTATGTCTTGGCTTTCCATTGGCATAATACATTTTAGGCAGCTTTTTCTTTGAAGAAGCTACCCTGTCCCCTTGTCACAAGATAAATTTTGTACTAGGTTTTGAGAACTTGAACTCTCAACTTGAATATCTTTCTAAATATATTTTCTCCGTCTTCCAGAATAAGATGGATAAAACACTGCAGTTACTTCAGAGCATAGATCCAACAGATCCTAAATCTGATTCTCCTGATCTTCTGGATTTAGAAGGTATTACTACTGCTACATACGATTTAAAAAAATCCTAATCCAGATTTATTGTCCTTTTCATGTTTTTCATTTGCTAAACTAAGTCTGAAATGCAGGTGAAATTCTCCTTTTTGCATGCTAGGCAAAGTATCCATGCATTGCGTTCATTTCAGTGCTTTTATTTATGAGCAATTAACTGATCAGATGTTCATATTTTATTGTTCATAGATGTCTGTCAACAGATGGGTCCCATGATAGATGAAAAGCTAGAAGAAATTGATAGGTAAGGCAATTGTGTAATGCTTATAAGTTAAAAACAAAATGCAATTTATAGTTAGGTAGTACAGTAGATGAGCAAAAAAATAAGATGGCTCATCAAACAGCTTCAAAAATTCAGATATCCTACGTAGTGTAATAATTGTGAAAACTAAGCCCAAAGGACTGAGTGTGGTACATGACATATTATGTAAAATATGACACACATTTAGAAATTAATGATTTATTTCCAAGAATCATTAATTTCTAGGCTGAAGTTTACTGAGGGTGCTTGATTCTCTTTGAGTTTGGTTGTTTCTTGCTGATGTTTCATTCATTTCACCATCATGCTAGCACTTGGGTAATGAAATGTCAGCAAGAAAACAGCCAAGCTCAGAGAGTACCAAGAATTCCTCATTTGAACCCTGAGCTACAAATATTCTTCCTTATGAAGTTTTACTATACTCAAATTAAACAAAAGCAATCGATCGGTGATAACTGAAAACACTTCATTCGCTCGAATTAGGAAACATTCAGAATTGTCCGAACTAAATGTGAAAGTGATGGAAGCTTTGGAACTCTACAATAAACTAATGAATGAAGCTCCTATGTATTCTGCATACTCAAAGATGCACTCAGCGGCACAGTATGCACCCACGTCAGCCAGTGTTCCAGTGCAGGTCAGTACCTTATTTTTACTTCTACTTTCTAGAAGGATTCCCTTCACATATAATGGCTGCTGTCAAACACACAAGAACAGATCAATGCAACATGAAGGACTTGAATTTCCACAAAGACTTTAAAGTAGTGCTGCAGCATATGCACAGATGTAGATCTTACCTCTTTCTTAGAATTAATGAGTGTCAAACAGTGTTGTAATTGCACCTTTTCCATGAACCTTCAATCCAAAGAATTCTGTTAGTTGGAAGTAGCATTTCATGATATTTGTCAGTTCTGTCTTCAGAAACCCTTCAAAACAGCTCTCATAAGGTATTGCAACGTCTTGTATATAATGGGAATGTTTTGAGTCTCAGTTAGGATTAAATTAAACATGTCTCCATCAAAACTTAATGAGTTGCTTTTTCCAGTATGACTCAGATGGCACATGTAAGACTTGTTGGGACAGCGGGCAAAATCTTGGGCACTATGCATGATTCTCCTCCCAAACACTTGAGCTGCTTCATAGGTGATATCTCCACATTCATATATCAGTGCATTTTGTGTTGCCTTATGGATTTTCAGTGAGACTGAATACCTCACAATTTGACATGCTTCACTACTCTGAATCTACATCCCCTTTGGTTTGTTTACTTTGTGTTTTTTGTAAAGGAATTGCTGGGGGATGGAGTTTGAGGGAAGAAAAGTTAGAAGCGCAATTAAACGAAAAAATGTTGC
The DNA here is from genome assembly GCA_032468115.1 of Grayia smithii. Taxonomy (NCBI): domain Eukaryota; kingdom Metazoa; phylum Chordata; class Lepidosauria; order Squamata; family Grayiidae; genus Grayia; species Grayia smithii. The sequence continues at coordinate 13,540 of JANHFM010009844.1, forward strand.
GCATTTTAGATGGATTTTACATAATACAGTATGAAAAGAATAGTTACTATGGTAACTGCCACATCAAAGATAGTACATTCATCTGTTATATTTTCCATGAGCTCTTTGAAATGATTGACAGTATTTGGGGATGTGAGGGGAAATAATGAGCATTAGATGAACTAATATTCCTCTCACTTCAAGGTAATATTGTATTCAGTTGAAGACTACAAAACAATAAGGGAACATCTGCATTTAAAGGAGCAAATATTTTTATAATATGATTTAATCTCTACTTACACGCTGTTGAATCCCGAAGCAATAATTTTCTGTAAAAATGCTTGCTATATTTCTTCAGTATTTTCTTCTTTCTATATTTATTCATTCATTTAAATGGTTTTAAGACTATGTTTAGAAAAAAATCTCTTAAAGCAGAATATAGCATTTAAAGCCACAACTGTGATATAAATAACATTTTATTAACATCTTATAAACATAAAAAATACATCCATTGCTAATAAATCAAGTATTTAACTCTGTTATAAATTCTGGACTGATAATATGACATTTTATTTAGGGTGAAAATAGGTTCACATTTTCTTCATAAAACGATAGGCCAAAAGTCCTCTTTTTTAGGACCATGGGATTTAGTACATTTTTAAAATGAAGCACTCTAATGTATATAACATATTTATCTCATTCTAACACATTTTTAAAAACATGCATAGTTTTCTTGCCATCCATGTTATTCTGATAATCCTGTGACATTGGTCTGAGAGACTAAAATTGCCCTATGCTTATTTTATAAGCTTTGTAGCTTTAATAATGTCCTGATGTAAACTTATTACTTCAGTGTAGCAGAAATACAAAGCAAGCTGCATGAAATCTATTGTAATGGACAATGGCATTTTTTCTTGAGCTAAAATCATATTCAATCTTATCATATTGAAGGTTGCATTAGAAATGGGCAGAGTTTGAGCAAGGAGAAACTAGCATCACTTAATTTTCTCAACTGAGCTACCTTCTTCACTAGTTAATTTCCAAAGTGGGTGTGGGTATATACATGCTATAACTAGATAAATCTGATAAGCCCTTGATAAAGATAGTAGCCACAGAAGAACTGCAGCAAAGCTTCAGTGCTATTAAATAAGAATACAAAAGCTATAGTGACATTAAAATAACAAAAGCAGGATGCAGCGATCTGTTTGCAAATTGCTTCAGACCAAGTAGCTCAGTGGAAATTAAGAAAAGGCATGAGTCCTTTACAGTGCACTAACTGTGCCACAAGCATGACCCCTTCCACCCCCCCCGCCCCCCAGCATCTGTTCTGAGAAATTGCTTTATTAAACTCCTGCAAATGATTCTTGTTAGGTTTGAAGGTTCATGGATTCATTCAGTGATAACACTATTTCACTTCTCATGTAGTGAACGTTTTTCCCCCCTCTTCCCATCTCTTCCATGTTCAGATCAGAGAGTCCTGGTCTGTCTGTACCTACCAGATTTGAAAGATTATTTTGGCAATAAAAAATTGGTTCCGTCTGCATGGCATTAGTGTGCTACTTGGCTTCTTGTGTTAATGACTACTGGAAGAGTTACTGCTCCTTTCTTTTTAGAAATATCCCTTGTGCTTCAGAAGGTCAGTTCTGTTCTGCTTCTTTTGTAGTCATATCCCATCCATCCTCACAGTGGGAATTATGTGGTCCATGGTATGCCTCCAAGCTACAATCCAGGAAGCGACCAGATTGGTCCACTGAGGTCTTTGCCTCCAACCGTGAATTCTTCAGTAACATCTCAACCCGCTCCGACCTACATGAGGTAACCCGTTAGCATGTTTTAGATAATCAGCTTTACCCCCATCTCTCCATTATGCTTGTGGAGTTTGCTTAAGCTAATGTCTTTATTGTATTTCAGCCCTGGTTTAGATTCGGTGCCCAGTTCTACTTACATGAACCAGAATTCTTGCCTCCCGCCCGCTGGTCCTGTTTCTTATGCCCAGCAGATGACCATGCCGGTGGATATGCTAGCCTATCAGAACACTGCATCCAGTTTGCCTCAAGGTCCGTGCTATCCAGCAGTTCCCACTCATTCACTTCCACAGCAGCAAACAAATTATCACCAGCAGCCTCTCCTGTGAAAATGCAGAGTCGGAGCCTGGGAAGCGTTTTAGATGTTGCTGACCCGTAATCTTTTAAATTGTCCTTCCATTGATTTAAAAGGATACTTCTGCTGAAGGGAACAGACAACTAAGCAATTTCAAAGTAAATGTTAATTCAGGCTTAACTGTTTTTCTGCATAGCTGTTTAAACTAGGTGAGCTGCAGTTGTGTTTAAAAAAAAAAAAAAGCTTTCCAGTCCTGACTTCTGTAATATTCTATGTCTCCTCGCTATTTATAAAAATGCCACTTCAATTTTTCCCTTGTAAGAGAAGCTTGAAAACAAAGCTGATATATGCAACTCCTCCTGTTTGTTCTTTCCAGATTTTGGGAACATAGTAATTGTTTTTTAATGGAAGCCTTATATTTGAAGTGCTTTCTTTGAAACTCAGTTTAATTAGTTAGTTTGGATTTTGGTTTACACCCTTTTGAAATCATAATCTTAACAAGATTGCCTTTTGAGATTATACAATGAAGTCTTTACGAACCTGAGAGGAAAATATACACGCACATGCACACACACACTGAATGTCAGAGAAGTTAATGGATTTTATGGTTTCTGCCAGAATAGATTTCTTACTTGCTTTTCTCAAAAACTAGTTTTATTGCTGTGGAATAATATTCTCTATCTGAAGACGGAGAGTTTAAAGAGTACATTTTTAACTTCATAAATTCCCTAACACAAATGGACCTGATCAAATCTGGATCAGTCTTTTTTCTCTGTTCTCATTCCCTGGCATTACTGAATATGAAGGAGAAGCTGATAATTATGCTGCACTGTAGTCACAGCAAGGATTTATGTGCAGATTTTTTTTAACCTTAACTGGTAAAATAAATATTGTGTAAGGGAGTGTGAAAAGGGATATGGCAATGTATTTTTCTATTATTGAGAAGTCAAAAAGAGTTCCTGACCAGGTTTTTAAAAAGAAAAAAATTCTGTTCTGGATACTTGTTCATTTCTTGCTGCTCATGGATTTTATCCTATTAATAACAGGATTATTCTGAGGGAGGGAAAATAGATCTTGCATACACTATAGTTGGAAATGGGAATGGACACATTATTAAAATAAGCAGAAATGTACAAGTCAGTGCAAAGAAACCATTGGCATTTTATACTATTGAAGAATAATTGTTCTGCAGTATCTGACGCCCGTTGTATCTATCATCAAATGAGCTCCATTTTTCCACTTCCAATATTGGTGCTAAGTAAGCTATTTAGATTTCTGGTAATATAGTGATCTGGACCACGATGTCTTTGAGAAGGCGGTTTCAAAAAAACATACTGTAGTTGCTGTTCATCTCTTTCTATCAACAAGAACACATGGGTTTTCCTTTTTGGTGTTGGTTTCATTTTAATCTTCTCAAAAATGTTTAATTTTAAAGGCTGCTTTTTAAAATCCTTATTTAGAACCAAGTCTGGGTTTTCTCATTCAGCTCCAACGTTTTATAAAGAAAACGAGGATTTTGAATAGTGCATTGCTCTTCCACATTGATACATTATTAGATGGTCCATTTATATTGATCACAATCTTTGATACTACTTTAAGCGGTACCCAATATCTGACTGTGATGTTGAGTTGAAACAGTCTTTTTTCACTGCATTTTCTCCTTTATATATAATGTATAAATAATAAATGTGTGTATATATCCACTGGTCTGAGATTTTATACACAACTATATATATATACTAATTCTCTCAAATCACTGAAGTTTTATAGATAGCTGCGTTTGGCTCTATTGTTAATTGGTGTAATCTTAAAATGCATTTATGCAGGCTGTAAATATGTATAAATTCTGACGTTGAATTGGTGTATTTAGTGTTTCGGTGTCAGTAGGGATCATGTTTCTTCCCTTTTCTGAACTAAAATATTTATTGTTAAGGCATGTTTATAATGATGCTACCAAAGGAATTAACAAAATATTTCCATAGTTAGGGCCCAGACTTTCATTTGCATCAGTGAGTATTTAGCCATGGATTTGAATGGAATTTCAAGTATACTGCAGACGTATACCTATTTTTATATTAAGAGTAAACAATACTTGCTTTGCTTCACATACATTAACTGAATAAATAGAAATTCTTTACAGTTCATAATGAGTGTTGTTTTGTAATTTGTTTTGTGGGCGTTCAATTAAGGTTCAATTTATGTTTAGAAATAATTTGCTATCTTAAATTTGTATTTGAAAAGTTGCCCAAGATAATTGTCCAAACTATATCACCATATGTTTCAGGTTTTTTCCTACAGAGATTCATTCTTAAATAGTCTTGTCATTTCAAAGCCCATGGAGTCCAAATATTTTCATATTTCTGTTTGCCATGCCCCACCCTCTTTTAAAGTTGCAAGAGTTTTAAATATCCCTTATTACAGGAACCTCCCACTTTTTGGGCACCAGGGACCAGTTTGGTGGAAAGAGGTTTTTCTGTGGATCAGAGGGGGCATGGTTTCGCATGCTGCCTGCATCCTGTGGATGGGGCTTCGCAGATCAGTTTCTGGCATACTGAGGACTGGGGGGTTGGGGATCTCTGCTTTATTATTTTTGTGCTGACATGGTTTTCCAGAAAATAAAAGAGCCTAGAAATATAATACTTCCTTGACTATGTATCAGTGCTGCCCCTTAACCAATTTAATGAGAACCAGTGGTGGAATTACCTCACCCCCCCCCCCAAAAAAAAAAAACAACTTCTTACAAGCCCTTCATAGCTATTGCTGATTAAATTGGAGAGAGATTCAGGATTGGTACAAAGAGGAAAGCAAAATGATACACAGAATTACATAGAATCATAGGGCTGGAAGGGACCTTGGAGGTCTCCTAGTCCAACCCCTCCACCCCCACCAAACTGGGAGACCATATATCATCTAGGACAAATAGATATCAATCATTTTTTGAAGCAATGAAGCACCTCCAGCTCTGGGAGGCAAACTGTTCCGTTGATTAATTGAACTTAATGTCAGGAAGTTTCTCCTTAGTTCCAGATTGGATCTCACTTTATCGAGTGTCCACCCATTGCTTCTTGTCCTGCCCTCAGTTACTCTGAAGAATAAGTTGACCCCCTCTATGACTGACCTTTAAGTACCTTTGTTGCTCTTCTTTGCACTTTTTTTTAGGGTCTCAGCATCTTTTGGGCATTGTGGCGACCAAAACTGGACACAATATTGCAAGCGTGGTCTCTCTAGCACCATGCTTAGTAGGTTGTGTTTTTGTAAAAGGTATTGTTAATCATGTAATGCCTGAATATAACCCATCATATCTTAAAAATGTGTCAGGATGCTGCACATAATCAGGAAGTGGTTTATTTGTTTGCTTTTGTAATAAACTTATGTAGAAAGCTTAACTCCTCATGACTGAATTAAATTTACTTTGAAATTGCATTTAAAATGGTGGATGAAAAAGGGATTTTACTGCAGAAAGATGGGATCAATGAAATGTATTCTGAAGCTTTAATCTGTAGAAAAATGCTGTTATTCTGGTTACTTGTTCAAGATCAGATTTAATCATTTCTTTCCTGCAACAAATTACATTTTGAATATTTCTGTACAATATTTTTCAAGCAACCTCGGGTATTAACTGTGCAATCCATTACTTTAGAATACCTTGTCTCCAACTTATTTGCACAGACTTGTGCAAATAAAACTTGTTTAACAAATTATTTAGCTGTCTTGAGCTGTGTTTTATATTGTGGTGGTGCAGTGGGTAGAATGCAATACTGCAGGCTACTTCTGCTGACTGCCAGCAGTTCAGCAGTTTGATCCTGACTAGATCAAGGTTAACTCAGCCTTCCGAGGTCGGTTAAAGGAGGGCCCAGATTTTTGGGGGCAATATGTTGACTCTGTAAAATGCTTAGAGAGGGGCTGTAAAGCACTGTGAAGCAGTATATGTCTTAAGTACTATTGCTATTGCTTCATGGTTGATCCCCAGTATTTTAAATTTGTTTGTTTCTTGGAATGGAAGCTGGCTTTTCTTCAGGCCAGCTCCAGGAGGAAATTGCCTCCTCCTATCATTATTGCATTACATTGGACAGGTGGGAGTGTTTTTTGTGGAAATCAAAATGGCAACTATGCACAATTCCAAGTTTCAGGCCAACTGCATTCACAATTGATATCAGAAATGGGCCCTTAGCACTCCAAGGGTAGCTGATACTGATGCCAGATGACCTTTTCATTCAGTTTGGGTTTTTTTCTATACACTCGGGTGTCTCTTCAACTGCAGGGGTTGTAAAGAAAATTATGTGCTGAAACCAAATACTGCCACAAGCCTATACAGCTTGACACAGCATGATTCGGAATGAAGAGCAGTTATGTTTGCATAAGCAGTCATTGCCTTTTGCAGCTAATTGCTTCTCCTGGAAAATTGTTTCTTTGAATAGCCCCAAAACTCTGGAAAATATAGGATCTCGTGGTACGCGATGCTAGAGGTGATGATTGATAGTGGAAATGGCCAAGAGATGTGCAAAATATTTTTAAAATGGAACAGTTGTGAATTTGAAAAGAGCTGTTTTGACCTCATTGGAAGTGTTCCAATGCTCCTTCAAGCTTAAAATATCTTACTTTGCACATAAAACACTCAGTGGGGTTTAAAAAAATTCTGCTGAGGCTAGAACAGCCCATTTTGGAGTCAGGGCTGTTAATGTTTCAAATATTTTGCAACCTCTAGATAATTCCACCCTCACAAACAAAGTTCCTTCAGTTCTTTCAAAAATCACCTAGATATCATTCTCAAATTCAAGATTTACAGCATGTATACATACTCTCAGTCCATATGTGTGGTAGTAGGCTATCTTTATCTAGAGTGTTCGTGTATGAGCCCATTGATCCAGAAAGGAACTATAGTTCTTGCAATGTAACATGGTCCTCCAGTTTTGTAGATAATTATAGTATTGGTTAGACTATACAGACTGTACAACAGATTGGGCAAGCTGTATATATGTGGATATCAACTCCCAATATTCTCAACAATGACTACATTGGTTGGGAATTCTAGTTTATGTCTGCATCTGAAGCCTGTCTGCTTGGAAAAGCTGGGTTACATACAGAGGGATATTAGGGACAATAATGTTGTATTTATATTGCTGATTAGATTATATTACTGTGCCCCTGTGGATAAATGCAGTCGCAGCATATTTCTCTTGTTAACTTCACACTGACATTGTGGTGTTAAGACACCAATTGCTGATAACGTCTTTTCTAAAAAAAAAAAAAAGGAAAGTGGGAGAATGATGAGGAATCAAAAAGCAAAAAAGTTCAGAATATTAGCAGTCATTAAAACAAAATATTACTCGGAACACAAGCTAAGGATACCTTATGACCCAGTTAAGAGTGGGAAATAAAAGATTATGTAATTTGCCCTCCTTATAAGGCTTGGAAGCAAACAGTTCCTGTGAGTCATTCTTCCTCTGTAATTCACAAGATCCTATACTGTCAATGACTTATTTGCATTGACGGCATCACTTGAATCTTTGGGTGTTTTGGCATCTTTAACAGAAGAAAAGAGCCCCTATAATCCTATTGGGATTGCTAAATCTTCCAAATTATCTTGTACCATTTTAGAAAGATTCTGATAATCTGGCATCCTCTTAAGAGAGATGGAATACAAGCAGATCAGAGAGGAGAATAAAAATTTATGATGTGTAAAGTTGGTTTGAAGTCAATAAAGGTTTTGGATAGTTATTTCTCATTAATGTACCTGATTTCTAAATGGAATGAAACAAAGTTAGATAATAAAAAACTCTTCATCTTTATATACAGGTGAAACTCGAAAAATTAGAATATCATGCAAAAGTTCATTTATTTCCGTAATGCAACTTAAAAAGTGAAACTAATATATGAGATAGACTCATTATATGCAAAGCGAGATAGTTTAAGCCTTGATTTTTCATAATTGTGATGATTATGGCTTACAGCTCATGAAAGCCCCATATTCATAATTTCAGAAAATTAGAATATTGTGAAAAGGTTCAATATTCTAGGCTCAAAGTGTCCCACTCTAATCAGCTAATTAAGCCATAACACCTGCAAAGGGTTCCTGAGCCTGTAAATGGTCTCTCAGTCTGGTTCAGTAGGAATCACAATCAT
>JANHFM010009844.1:96937-107090 GCA_032468115.1 Grayia smithii
AAACTCTTTATTTTAACTGGAAAAGTTGGGGGTCGTCTTATACGCCCAGTCGTCTTATACGCCGGAATATATGGTACCTAATGTGTTTGCTTTATCTTAAACTTGAAAAAAATATAGCTGTCCTATTTTATATTTGATTTGTTTTCTAGTTGTTTTTTTAAGGCTTACCTAGTCTTACTCTTTTGTTTTATACTTCTAACTATGTGGGACTATTCCTATATATAAATGCAAAATTGTCTTGCTTTCCTTTTCCTGATTATTTTGTTCTTAGATGTCACTTCCTCATACCCTCAACTGAACTATTTTAAATGCTTGACATCTCCTAATCTAACTTTCCTCTCAGATTCCTGGTTACATGGACAGCAGAAACCACACACTTCACCCAGACTTCATTCTCCTAGGTTTGTCCTCTGATCCAGCACAGCGAAAGTTCCTCTTTGTCATCTTCTTGGTGATGTACACAGTGGGTATCCTGGGGAACTTCTTGATTATCCTGCTGATTCTTCGGAATTCCCAACTGCGTGCCCCCATGTATTTCTTTTTGGGACATCTTTCCTTGGTGGATGCTTGCTTCACCTCAGTCACTGTCCCCAAGATGTTGGCCAACCTACTGATGCCAGAAGCCACAACCATCTCTTATGCTGGTTGCTTGACTCAAATGTATTTCTTCTTTGCCTTTGGGGTCACTGACAGTTTCCTCCTGGCTTCCATGGCTTATGATCGCTACATGGCTATCCGTAATCCTCTGCATTATGCTACTATGATGAGCGAGAGAGTCAGAGTCTTTGTAGCCAGTTCTTGGATTATCTCACATCTTCACTCCTTGCTACACACTATTCTCATGTCTCGCCTTTCCTTCTGTGGTTCCCGGGAGATACCCCACTTTTTCTGTGACCACCAACCCGTGCTGGCCCTATCATGCACTGATACCAGCTTAATTGAAATGTTGATCTTCACCGAAGGGTCCTTGGTGTTGTTGAGTCCTTTTGTCTTCATTGTGATTTCTTATGTCCTTATCTTGGTCACCGTCCTGAGACTGCCGGCAGGAACTGGGTGGTGCAAGGCATTCTCAACCTGTGGGGCTCACTTGTCTGTCGTCATTCTCTTTTATGGTACTGTAATTGGGGTCTATTTTCAGCCTACAGCAAAATACTCAGCTGAAAAGGGAAGGGTTACCTCTGTCATGTATACCGTGGTAATTCCTATGCTCAATCCCTTTATATACAGCTTGCGGAATGATGATGTCAAAGGAGCCTTTCGCAGAACTGTATGCAGGAAAGTGGGAATGTAGTGAGTCCTTTTCCTGCCATGAATTGTGCTGAATGTTAAACTATAAGAAAGGTATCAGTGATCACCACTGAGTTATCAGGGAGTCTCAGAATAAATGCCATGAGAGCCGTAGTAACATGATTAGCAAGAGTGGACTGCCCTTAACGATCCATTTTTCACCAGGGACAGGAGACATAAATCTGGTCTGTATGGCAAGGCAGCCATGTTGTCATGGCAAGATGTTGCAATGGCCACTGTCCATTGCGCAGTTCATATTTCCACCTCCCTTGTGTACCTGCATCAGTGGTGGGTTGCTCCCGGTTCGGGCCGGTTCGCGCAATCCGGTAGCAGTGACACTGTGATGTCACCGACCTGGTTCTCCGCAACCGGGAGCTGGGCTCACCCGCGCACCCGTACTTATGGCTCTCTGCGCTCCACGTGCTCCGCGCATGCGCAGAACACTTTTTTTGAGGGTTTTTGTCCCAAAAAAAGTTACTGCGCATGCGTGGAACGCACATTCAGCATGCACTTCGCACGCTTCGATCACGCACAAAGCGCGTGCATCATTAGAACCGGTAGTAAAGGTAAATAGAACCCACCCCTGACCTGCATGGCTGTGGCCTCATTTATAGTGGGCGCAGAAGCTTTGGGAGACTGGTGAAATGGAAAGGTTGAATCAAAATCATATGTATGATGTGGGAGTGGGACAACAACAATAACAACAACAATAAAATGGTTTGGAAGAGACAAGGAAAGGCTGGAAGAGTGCAATGGACTGATTCTCGGAGCTTCTCTGCAGCCTAATAAGCTTTCAATCAAGCACATGCTGGGTCAGTGTTGCAATGATGGCTTTATTCGGCTCTCGTAGTAAACTCCAGTTTCATGAATGAAAATAAAGTCAGCGCTGGGAGCTCTTGCCTCTCAGCACTGCTTATAGGCTCCCACCCCACCCTGCAATTAGTTACAACCATTCCCTTCTTTAAGCTGTCTCCCCCAGCTGAAGAAAGCACCGGTTGAATCTTGTGACGTCCTTCTCCTCCCCTATGCACATCCGCCCGGATCCTGCAGTCACTTAGGTCTCTTTCCCTGCGCACATTCATCCTGATCCTGCAGTCACTTAAATCTATCTACTCTGTCCCTCCGTCATGCTGCCGCCTAGCCTAGCGCGCATACACCTTCCCCCCACCGAAAGTGCTCCCCCCTTCGTAGATGCTCCGTTGCCGCGTACTGACGCTAATGTCAAGCGTCTTGGTCGGTCAGCGCTCAACACTGATCTTCTGAGGTTCAGTCAGTGGGAAGAAGTGAGAGGACTAGTCAAGTTGAACCTAAAACCAGTAGTTCTCTATCTTTTCTTCACCTCCTTTAAATACCTTTTGTGGCCACGAACATGACTATGGACCCCCAAGACTTAACTCAAGATTTAAATCATAACAATTCTTCAAGCCTTTTCAGACCCCGTTTGCCAATATTGCGGCTCCCCAGAGGTCCACGAACCTCAGGTTGAGAACCACTGGCCTCAACTGTAAAGCTCTCTACCTTGAACAATGAGTCTCCCTCTTCCTACTGATGCTCCATTGCAAACTCATTTTGTTTGGCCTTTCCCCAGGATGGAAAGACACTGAGTTGGATCTTTCCAAACAATTCCTTAGGCTCTCCCCATTATCAAAATACAGGGCTATCTACCTATTCATGAAAATGAAAAATGCCCTAGATTTGCTGTGCCCACTGCTAATCTCTCTCCTGCCTCTGTTCTCAGTCAGTGCCAATCATCTGACTTCCCTCCAAAATAACAGATTTTACATTCTTTGAGACTGGCCTCGAATGATGTCAGGATAAGGTGGATGATATTTCTTTCACTGTACAGCTAATGTCAGCTTCAGTTTCTTCACTTGTAGGCTGGGGGTGACATGAGGCAAATCTTGAGGGTGAGCTGGACAAGAGGATTTAACCATAGGTTGCATGTGGATGCTTAATCTTAGTGCCAGGTTTTTAATGTAACCTGCCCAGAGTTACTGTGTGGCAAGATGGGCAGTAATAAATTTTACAGATAAATAAATAATGTTTATAGTTTTAATATACAGTACAACCCATGCCCAGTTAGGTCATCGTTTTAGAGATATTTCGTTACCTAAACAGAGAAACAGAATGACCATAGGTGGGCAAAAAAGCTCTGGGAGCAAGAGTGACTTCCAACTTCCTGCTGACTTCCCCACTGAGTTTTGTTGTAGCATTCTGACATGAACCATTGGAAATCCATCCTTCCTTCCTTCCTTCCTTCCTTCCTTCCTTCCTTCCTTCCTTCCTTCCTTCCTTCCTTCCTTCCTTCCTTCCTTCCGTCCTTCCTTCCTTCTTTCCACCAAAGGTGGTATTTGCCGGTTCTCCGAATTGCTCAAAATTTCTGCTACCATTTCTCCAGACCTGTCAGAACCTGCTGGATGTCACCCTTGGATTGGGGAGTCAATGTTGCAAATTTCCTATCCTGACTTTTTCTATCATATAATATAAATTGGTGGTTTCTCTGAGAAATGGGAACATATGATAGTGAGGATAGACTTTGGCCCTGCCACCAACATCAGCAGAAATATTAATTGTGCAATTTGTGCATTTGCTTCAATCTTTCTCTGTTGGGATCTTGTTGGTTGTGGGTATGGTTGCACTGAAGAACACTCTCAATGTTCACCATATATTCTCGAGTTGAATCATCTTAATCTTTTCTTGTCTCTTTAATCTGTACCTTTTCTTGTGATTCTGGAGAAGTGCAGCCCTTTCATCCTCCATTTCTTCATCTCTCTTCCACCTTACCACATTTCTACTCCATTTGGTGTCATCTCCTGTGTATACCCACATTTTAGCTTTGATCAAATAAACTAAGGTTACATTCCTTCCTATTATTTCTAACAAACTTTAGCTTGTTTAAATATTGTGATGGGATTGATTTATCTTCCTTTCTTTGTCCCATCACACAGAGTTCTTCAAGACTTTAACAAGCTAATTAGATTTTTTAAATCTACGGTAATTGGAAATAATTATCCAGGTCACTCTCTTAATTTGTTACTTGTTTTTCTCTTTTAAATGTTAAAACCTTAGCCATTTTCTTTTGTAAATTACAATCTCTAAGGCTGAAAAGTTTATTTGAAAAATATTAGCTTAAATCAGTGGTGGGCTGCTGCTGGATATAACAACCAGTTTGCCCAGCACCGGAAATGTGAGCGCGTGGTGTTCTGTGCATGCGCACGGCTTCAAAAACGTGATCTAGGATGGGATAGCATGGGTCGCAACTATCGATTCACCTGAATTGGTCTGAACCGGCAGCAGTCCACCTCTGCCTTAAATTGATCTTCTCGTGTGAGGTATTACAAACTAGGAGAGTTTTGTATATCATAATTCCTTTGACAAATAAATCTCTTATGAAATACGTGTGCTTTCAGAGTAAACTGAACAAGTTGTCTGATTTAAAAGTATGTGTGCGCAAACCACCTGTTATGGGTACAGTTTGTAATATGTACTTGCTACAATCTCTTTTTTGAATTAGAAAAGTTCCTGCCACTTCGTGTAAACACTGATTGCATTCAAGCTGTGGTTTTCAACACTTGTAATTTTATTTCAGGTCTTTTCATAAATTTTTCATTAAAAAACTTGCCTATCTCTCTTTGTTTTTAGTTTTGGTTAAAATAGCAGGAATCAATCCTATTCCTTTTGCAAAAGATAATTGCTTTGCCTTAACATCTCTAGACTAGCAATTTATCTGTTACCATTTAGTAATAAAGTAATTATAATTACCACATCCTTGCTATGAAACTTGGGCATTTGATTGCAGTCCTGTTAATTGAGTCTTATTGGATGGAGACTTCATTTTCCCTCCTCAGCCATTCTGAAGTAAGTTCCTATTGTTTCAGTAATGTCCAGAAGCAATCCAGTTAATAGCAACAACAACAAAATAGTTGATACCAAATTTCTAACAAAATTTAAATGCAGCATGCATCCCTCAGGTTACAATGGCAATTGGGACTGGAATTTTTGTTGCTCATTGATGTTGCTGTAAAGCATGATGTCATGTCATCACATTGCTTAGGGATGTTGTATCGCATTGATCATTAAGCAAGATCTCATGTGCCATTGACATGGGAAGAGGCAGGAGTCCCAGGCAAGCAAACTAGTAGGTAAGAGCTGCAGGTGTTTGGGTGCTGCACGCAGGTACTGTGGTGCATGGTCAAATGCACAGGTGCATAGGTGGTTGAGTGCTGTAGGCAGGTGCTAAAGAGCATAGGTGGGCAGTTGAAAAAGCAGTGGGAGCAACTCTCTACCCGACTTCCCCATTGGTTTGGGAAGCTGGCAGGGAAGGTTGCAAATGGCAATAGTGTAACCATGGGATGCTGAAACCATCATGATTGTGAGCAGTTGGCAGGCAACCAATTATGATCGTGTGACTGTGAGAATGCTATGACAGTCGCGTCTTTGCATCTTGGTCATAAGTTAAGTCCCCTTCATTGTAACTTTGAACATTTGCTGAATGAATGGTTATAACTCAAGGACTACCTATATGTGTGTGTGTATGTATGTAAGTATGTATGTACATATGCATGTAAATTCTGATAGAGAATATACAAATTAAAAAAGTATTCTCTTAAATTTGGTTTTATAGTATACCCTTTGCTTTCTCTTTATTTATGTTCCTTTTATATCACTGCCTCTTCTTTATGCTAAATGTGTGCCTCAGTATATATAGAGAGACTTTTGAACAATTTGAAATTGTGATTACAAACTTTGGTTTAAGGAAGAGCTTTTTGCCATATCATTCATTGTAGACTTGGGTACCAGTATGCTTTTCACAGAATTAAGCCTCCCTTGATTATAATTTTGTTTTTAAAAGGTCTAAAAATATTTTCACTAAACCCTCCACCTGTTTTGGGTCATTGCCCCCAGGGTATATGAAGTCATTTTCATCACTCAATATGTTCCAGCTTTTATAATATAAACTGTTCTGCAAATGAACAAGAAAATGAATTTGGTTGAAATTGTAGAAGTTATCTAGAAGGCACTACCAGAGGCATATTAACCCAAGGCTACAAAGATAGCTTTCTATTAATCTGCTAGTCACAACAATTCAAAGCTAGCAAAGAATTGTAAATGGTATGAATTGTACATAATTTTCTTTTCTGTATTTGGACTTCCAAAAAAGTATATATAAACAATGTTTGCACTCCTTAAGATTTTCTCTTCATTTAACATCTTACTATGATTTTCAGTACATTTTTAGTATGGAAAATGGAAGTTAAGTTTTCTTAGATCTGTAATTAAAAGGGCCATAGAAGCTTTGTTTCTATGATCCTTCACAGCCTCTCGGCAGTAAATAAGAGTACAAGATCATTTAAGGAATTGGCACAAGAGTGCTGTATGTAGATTAAAAGCTGCAATTGTTTTGACACACTTCAATGAGTTTTTTAATTACATAAACCAGAGCCTACTTCATCTGCTGTGCTTGTTTGATTGTACTTGTGGCATAATGGCATAAACGTTCCTAAACTGATCAATACTTTCTTAACTATTAGTAGGGAATGCTGCACGTGGCAAGGATAATATTCACAGCAGAGACTTAGTCTATACCATGTCTATTTACTAAAAGTGTTATATGAAAGCTTAAATTGATCAAGATTATAACAGATGACCATTATATGTATGAACTTCACTAGTGATAACCGTGGCATCCAGAAAAAAATATATGAAGATTCATAAATTAACAAATGCAATGAAAAGAAAGATGTGTATTTATAATATAAGAGAAAGATAAAATATTTTATTTACATGTGGAAATAAATCTAATTCATATAACCACCCATTTTGTAGGCAGGTAATAATCTGAATGGAAATCTAATCTTGTGGAATGTGTGTGTGTGTGTGTGTGTGTGTGTGTGTGTGTGAGAGAGAGAGAGAGAGAGAGAGAGAGAGAGAGAGAGAGACTAATTTTTTTAATGCAAAGTATTTTAGAATTTCCTGGAAATATTGGTTTAACAATTATTTTGTACTAATGAGTTTATGTTATCTTGTATACTAAACTGGGTTTATCTACAAGTCATTGCCTACATTGTGTTGTTGTTGTTTTTGTTTTTGTTTTTTTTGCTTCTCATCAGTTTTTCCCTGTTGTATGAAGCCTGAATCTAGGAGTAAATATACATGACCTTTGTTTAATGTTTTCTTATGAACTGTAAGACAATTAACAGTGATTAATGCTCTTTGAGCAGAAAAACAAAACCAGAAATCATACTGTAGATACAAAGCCAAGAAGAGGGAAAAATAATTAGGAAATCTTTGTGCTGGAGAAAGAGTGTTATTTTCAACAGGAAAAATTAAATGCTAGAATTATGTTTTGGTTTATCTCTTTGTGTATTTCTTTGTGTATATTATTTTGGACATGGTCCTAATGAATCTTTCAAGCAAAAAAAGGAATAATACAGATTTTTTAATATTCTTTTGCTTTGAAGAAAAATCATAAGAATTACTTGAAAATTAAGCAGTATTGTTTCCCTGTTATATGTATTAAATATATATCATTTATTTAATACATTGGACTAGGCATGTTAGGTAAACCAAAGTATCTATGGATATTTTGCAAACATCAATTAAAATTAATACAATTAGCAAACTTAAATATTTTTTTAAACAGTGGTATTTTTTTTTTATAATTATTTTATTTGAATGTGGGATTGTTTGTAGAAAAAGTCCACCTATTTGAAGGCCTTTATTAAAGATGGCTGAGTTATGCTTTCTTCCCATCTGCTGGTTTCATGTTTGAAGCCATCTGTTTCTATGTAAATCAAGGAACACACAGCATCTATTACTTTGGATGCTGGGAAATAATGTTTGTAGCCCCTACAGTGTTGATTTGGGTTCCAAAAGCTTTAGTCATAGGTTCTGTTCAACTTGATTATTAATGCCTGGGTTGAGAAAATAGAAGAGTTGCTTATCAAATATAGAGATGACACAAAATTGGTGGGATATTTCTAGAACAGAGAAATAAAATTCAAAACTAATTATGGTGGATTTTATTTAATTATTTATTTACTTATATCATTATTATTATTTTTACAAATAACTCAAGGCAGCAAACATATCTAATATATCTTTCTCCTCATGTTTAGCCCACAACAACAACCTTGTGAGTTGGGCTGAGAGAGAGAGACAGACAGACCCAAAATCACTCACCCAGATTATGAAATTGTATTGAAATTAACAGAATTAATTTAACAAAGACAAATTGACAACAAAATCTCAGATATGAATTTATGGCCATCTGCGTTGAAACCATGATGCATGATGATGACAATGATGATCATGTCATCAAGTGGGTATCACATATGAAATAATTTACTCAATGGTTTGAAGATCTGATTAAAATCACTGCTTATGACCAGACTGTCTACAGATTTTGACTTTGTCTACGTAAGTATTATGAAATATGAAACTTATTTATACAGACTATAACAGGGATGAAATGCTACCGGATCGGACTGGATCAGTCGATCCGGTAGTGGAGACCGGGGCTGGTTCGCCATACCAGTAGCAATTGATGGGTGGCCATGCCCCTGACCTCTCCGGGAACTCGGGCCGCAATGAACATCTTCCAGCTCTTCGAGATTGACTTTAAAACCAAGCGTTGCACAGGTTCTGTTTATCTGGAACATGGGTGTTTGGAGGTCACATTCCTGCTGCCATAGGTGGAATGGTGGACTCTAGTCCAAGGGGGGGGGGGGGGGGGGGGGGGGGAAAAGAAAGAGCGGATAGTTAAAGAGGAAAAGAGATTTGTTGAAGAGAAGAATCAGGAGCTTTGTTAGGGACGGGCTCTTCTTGATCAGGTAAAGGTTCTTGCTTCCTGGCTGCCTCCTTTCCTCTCAGCTAAGTCGCTGGGTGCCACTGGCTAAGTCACTGCCTGGCTGGAGCGAGAAGCTGAGGTGGTGGGGGCAGCACCCACCACTTACTAGTTTCCTTCTTCCATGTGGCTCGATAATTTTTGATGCCACTAGATCGCAAAGGCGCTTGTCGAAGGGAAGCCTGCTTGCCTTGAAGCCTTGGGGGAAGGACTAAACGAGCAACAGGCAATTCCTGGAGGAGGCGGTTTTGAAGGGGTGTGTGTGTGTGTGTGTGTGTGTGTGTGTGTTCCCCTCTCCATTTCCCACCTTTCCAAGAGAACCAGCGATTGTGAAGAAGCGGCTGGTGCCTCCCAGCCAGAAGCTCTGCTGGTGGCTGTGGGTAATCTGGCTCTTGACAGCTGGCAGTTTCACCCAAGGGAGGGAAGAGGATGTTGGGGAGCCTCTTTGCTTGGCCAGAAGTCCTATCCCGGTGGAGGGTCATCTAACCCGACTCTTGGCGTCCGAGGAATGGCATCTCCTGAGTAGGTGGGTTGGGCTCTCTCTGCCAGTCAGGTCCATCAGTGTAACAAGCCAGCTTTCATGCCTGTTGAAGTTGCTCCGTCGAAAGAGACCTCGGGAAATCTTCTCTTGGGAAGATCTTGGCACGAATCGCTGGCATCAGATTAAACTATCTGATCATAGTTTTCGTTCCCCCGTCACTTCGGGTTGTGCTATGGCTATTTTTTTAATGTGTGTCATGTTCACACCTGTCCTCCTGTCCCCCTTCTCCATCTCTGCTCCTAAAAGACTGGCCTAGTTGTGTTAATTGCCTTTGTATAGATAGATTGCAGTTTATTTCGGCGTTTTGTTTCCTCGCTCCTCCAATTGGGAGGAGGTGTCAGTCTTGAAATCCCTTTACCGGACATTCCAAGCTGCCAGCTTAGAGGGGGGAGGGGGAAGGGATTACGATAGACATAATAACCTTATATAATCACTGGATGGACTGCATACGTGGCAAGGATGGCAGAGGACATCATTGG
>JANHFM010009844.1:163811-177243 GCA_032468115.1 Grayia smithii
CACTTGAGTTGTGCTCGAAACTGTAAGCCGCCCTGAGTCTCCGGAGAAGGGCGGGATATAAATAGAAATTTAAAAAAATTAAAAATAAATCATCCTCGGGAAATGGTTGTCTAGCCTCTGCGTGAGCAGATACAGAAAAGGGAAAATCATTACCTTCCCTGGGAGTTGTTCCACTTTCTTTGAATTGCTTTCTTTGTTAGGATTTTTGTCTTAAAGTTCAACCAAAATCTGCCTTCCAGTAATATTATGTCACATAGGTGAAATAATGGAGAACAAGCTTTTTTTTTGTGCATGATATTTGTTCAAGTACCTGATGAGTGCAAATATACCCATGTTATCTTTCTTAAAGTTAAACACACTCTATTTCATTATTCTCTTTCTAAGGCTTAGTTTTCAATCTATTAAACATCTATTCCAATTTCTCTGCATATTTTTTACAATATATGTAAAAGAGATAGAATATGAGCTGTGCTAAAGTAAAACTATTATTTCTACAAATAGAAATTGTATAGAAAGGTTAATGACACCCCTAATAGCTGAACCTTCTAAGACAAAAATTTTCTTTTCTTTACATTTGAGTGTTAGTTTGTATTGTAAATGTTGCATTTATATTCCCTGTTCTCCAAAACAATATTCAAATAGCATTATTATCTTGTTTCATTTTATAAGATGATAGTTTTTAACTGTTCACCGTTTTGTTTTCAATAGCTCACAAGGAAGCAAGCGGATTTAAAAAAGAAATTAAAAGTTACATTTGTAGGAGAAGCTGGTCTTGACATGGGTGGCCTAACAAAAGAATGGTTTCTTCTTCTAATTAGGCAAATTTTTCAGCCAGACTATGGTGAGTTTTTAAGTTCTACTTAATGTTTAACGGAATAAGATAAAAATTAATGAATCCAAACTTGCTTGTTTGTGATAAAGTTTTAAACCAGTGGTTCTCAACTTTCCTAATGCCACAACCCTTTAATACAGTTCATCATGTTGTGGTGACCCCCACTGGATGCCTTTCTCCGAAGCGGCGCAGTCTTCGGTAGTTCCCCCTCCTCTCCCTCGCAGCACACGCAGATGTTGGTCGCGGCTCCCTTGGCGCTGCTGCCCCCTGGTCTGTCTCCACGGCGGGAAGGGAGGCGAGGTGGCAGGCAAAGGGGCGGCGGACTTGGCTGTTTCCTGAGGAGTCCCCGCTGCTGCTTCTGCTGCCACTGCCGCCACCGTGGTGCCTTCACCTCCTCCTCTTTAGTTCACTTTCAATTGTGTCATGCCAGCCCACGGCCCCTTATATTGAGCCTATATTGATAGAAGAGCGGTGTCTCAGTTCCTAAAACCATCAGAAATATGTGTTTTCTGATGGTCTTAGGCGACCCCTATGAAAGGGTCGTTCGACCCCCAAAGGGGTCCCGACCCACAGGTTGAGAACCACTGTTTTAAAACAACTTATTTACTACTTAACTGTATGTTTAGGCCTTTTGCATCAATTGTTTGAGAAAATTTAAGATTATTTCATATGGAAAAAAGCAGTAATTAAGTCAGTTCTAATTCTAGCCACGTGAAAGACTTGTTTTTCTTGTTTTACATAAGTTCAGAGCCATACATATAAACAAGCATATAAACATATAAACAAGACAAAAATAGTCCAATAATTTGGTCAATATGCTTTTTCTAGCTATGTACCATTCAAGTATTCGTGCTTGTGTTTTTTCAAGGGGGGGCCTTGTTGGGAGAGGAGAAGGATGTTCCTTGATTTCAGTTGGGAATGGGGAAAGAGGGCATAGCAGTGTGCGCAAGGTCTTTCGCTGACTTAGATTCAATTTGAAGCAAAGTGCTTTATGACTTATGACCATAATGGGCAGACTCCATTACAGTTATAAGTCAAGGATTATCTGTACAGTTTACAGTAAGAATAATTGAAATAGATGATTATGGAATCAGTGAATGTGTGACTAGAAATAGGCAACCTAGTGACTTCCAGATATTTTGGGGTGAATTTCCCATCAGCTCCAGGTAGTTTTGGCAGTGGCAAGAGTGTGTGAGGCATGAAACATGACTATATGCTCAACCATTCTTTTTTTTTTTTCATTGCAGAGCACAAAGTGATAATAGTTGGGCTTGATAATGCCGGAAAAACTACGATTCTTTATCAGTTGTAAGTATAAAGTAACATGAACAAGTGACTTGAATTGCCTTGTTGATTTAAAATGCTACCCTTGACAGCAATAGGCTGAAATCTCCATATGTATATACTGTATTTTTTGTTCCATAAGACGCTCCTGACCATAAGATGCACTTAGGTTTAGAGGAGGAAAACAAGAAAAAAAAATCTCTGCCTCTGCCTCCCAGCATCCATGCGGTATTCATCTGGCTAGTGTCCTTGCAGCAAACAGCAGCCTGCCTCCTCTGTGTCTTCTGCCTCCGCTGCTTTTGCCTCTGAGCAGCTGACGGGGGGTTGGATTGGCCTCCCGGAATACTGCTGATCAGCTGTTCCAGGTGGAGGGGATCATTGCTGCCATTCACCACTGCTGTCTGTCGTCCTTGTTCATTCCATAAGACGCACAGACATTTCCATCCACTTTTTTGGGGGAAAAAAGTACGTCTTATGGAGCGAAAAATACGGT
Source organism: Grayia smithii (assembly GCA_032468115.1). Classification (NCBI taxonomy): domain Eukaryota; kingdom Metazoa; phylum Chordata; class Lepidosauria; order Squamata; family Grayiidae; genus Grayia; species Grayia smithii. The sequence goes on from JANHFM010009844.1 coordinate 166,421, forward strand.
GTATGTATATTTGTATTTATATCCCACCTTTATTATTTTTATAAATAACTGAAGCCAGTGAACATATCCAACACACCTTCCTCCTCTTATTTCCCCACAAAACAACCCTGTGAGGTGGGTTGGGCTGAGAGAGAAGATTTTATTGAACATACTATTGTCCAGTTTCTTTGAATACATCAGGATTTTGGATAATGGTACTTTTCCACTTCTGTCTATTCATATTCATAATTTTATATACTACCATCCTATTATTTATGTTTTACTGGACATCAGCAAATTTCATATATAATGGATAAATTTTAATATATTCAGTTTTTGTTGGACTTCTGGCATATTATTCTCTGCCCTATTGGACAGTTTGCTGCTTCCTTTCAAAATTCCCTTCAAAATATAATAACAGAATAACAATGTTTTTTGCTATACTCTGTTATTAGAGTTCTATTTGTTCTCACAAACAGGATTTGGAGCTTAGAAAAGTTGCGCTTTTATTTCACTGCCTTGGTTCAAATGTGGCAATCAGAATTATACACATTTCTGATACTACAAATGTTTCTCCATTTTGATATGGCAGTGTTATTACATCTTCCTTTATGAAGAATTGTGGACCGTGTTGTAGTGTACTATGGTGACATTTTGTAATTAAATGGGCCTAAATTTGTATTGCTGTGCAAAGTTCATTTTAAGATCTCAGAAAAGGTGTTCTATACACATACATTGCAGTATTCTCCTTATTGCTAAAATCTATTGATTACAGTATATGCCATGTTCTCTAAAATAATGAGTTAACTCAATCATTGTTTCAGACATTTTGCTGCCCCCACCAGAACGTCATGATTTCTTATAGAATAGAATGAAACATTCCTATTTTTAAGACTTGCAAAAAAAAAATGATTGTACCAAAGGAATAAAAAATGAAATTCTATGCTCAGTTACTCAGAATTTAATTCTATTGAAATATATAGGATTATATTACAAATATTTCAGAAATAAATGTAAGTGTATTTTTGTAATTTAGATTACTATTACCATAGAAAAGAAAAGAAAATGTTTTTTTTCTTTTGCAGTTCTATGAATGAAGTAGTGCATACTTCCCCAACAATAGGTAGCAATGTGGAAGAGATTGTAGTTAATAATACACGTTTTCTTATGTGGGATATTGGAGGCCAAGAATCTCTTCGATCATCATGGAACACATATTATACAAATACTGAGGTAAGAGCATAATCCCTATAGGGAAATCTTAGAAGTAGGGACACCATATCTGAAGTACAGAAATCCAGACAACCTTTGGATAGTTTCTTTGCTGCCTTGTAATGGTGGTTTGGATATTTTTACCCCAGATATGGTGGCTCTAAAACATTGCTCTGCGTCATTTCATATAAATCTTTCAAGATATGAATCAATAATTTGTTGATTTTAAAATGAAACGGAATAACTTATTTACTTAAATTAGCCTATTAATTTAAAGTACCTATTAAAAGTGCCTATTTTTAGAGTTAACAATCACCTTTTTTCCAAGAAATTTATATATCTCATTTAAAATGTATTTCAGAGGGAAAGTGCTTGCTTTGAGATTAGCTCAGTAATCAAAACCAGAATTCACTTTTCTGTTAAATGATAGGGAAGATTTTGAGACAAAACCAACATGAGAATAGAATGTGTGTGTATGTGTATGCTTATGAGCATGCATGTGGAGGAATAGGATGGTTTTCATCTTTTTTCAAGATATATGGTATCTGTAATTCATTTGGTTTATAATTCTTGAAAACCCTTGGGGAACATATACATTAGAACTGTATGTCACAGACATAGATAACTATGACACTTGATCTTCAATGAAGTGAGGCTGTTATGAAATTATCTCTACTATTTATAAGCTTTACCCAATTGAAGAACCGTATAGTATCTTTCAAATAGTGCAGAAAGAGTATGTCCTAAAACCTTAGTGCAGGGTCATTATGAAGAGAGCTAAACATTCCTCACTGGCTGGCTGGAGCTGTTGAGATGAAGGAGGCAACAGACTCATAGTAGCATTCTCTTTGGGATCAGTGTGAACTAAAGAATACATCAAACAAAAATATGAATTCAGAAATACAAATTAAGGTACTGCCAGAAAAAATACATGTATATTTTACTAGATTAGAATCAAAGCACTTAACAACTTAGGTGCTACTTAAAAATATGGTTGCAAAGCTAGAATTAATAATTTTCTGAAAATGTTTACTTATATTGGGCATTTGGATCAGTAGTTATGGTGTTTTAATATTTAGTAGAATACTGCTAATCAGTGCAGCTGCCAAAAATATTGCAATTGCCTATTGGATACACTCCTCAGAAAATTAAACAGAATTAATTAAACTTAAACAGATTGGGCAGTTTCGTTTAGTGTAACAATTATCAGTTCTTGCAATATTGTAATTGTCTTAATTGATAATGTTTTTATAAGGGAATGTTTTATGGAAGCAGCTTCAATCTTTCTCTGATTTATGATTCAAGATATGTATGGACATTCTTAATTTACAAATATTTCTGATTCTTACAGTTTGTGATAATTGTTGTGGATAGCACAGACAGAGAAAGAATTTCTGTAACTAAAGAAGAATTGTATAAAATGTTAGCACACGAGGTAAGTACTTTTTTAAAAAATTAGACTGAAGCAGAAACAGCTTCTAAATTGATGCTTAAGTTTTGTGACTGGTTTCAGATTGTACTTCCATGTTGGTAATCGCCTTCAGAATATCAAAAAAAAGTTTTTTCCCCCAGATTGGGGAAGTTCTAGATTTAATTGCAAGTTTTAGAATAGTACAGTATGTATTATGTCATTACAAAGTAAAAAAAGATTTTGCATGTTACTTAGGGAAATCATAAAATGTAGTTGTAGAAATTAGTATGTATATAAATAACATTAGCCTCAAATTTCTTAAAGAGAAATTAAAAGTATGATACTTTTTGTTATTAAAACTATCATAAGCAACAGCATAGTCCAGTGATGGCTATGGCTTTTCTGGTGATGGCTTTTCTGGACCGAGTGCCCAAAGTGCACGCATGCACATGCAAAACTCCAAAATGCAATGTGCGCTGCCCTCCGCATGTGCCCCCCATACATGTGTGCACCCCCCATGCATGTGTGCACACCCCGCACACGCCCTACCCCCTGTGCATGCGTGCCAGAGACCCAAAGACCAGTGGCCTGCGGAAGTCACGTGCAAATGCGCAGCAGAGCTGAACTGGGGCGACTGCTCACGTGCCATCAGAGTGGACGCTGCGTGCCATCTGTGGCACGCATGCCATAGGTTCAACATCACGGGCATAGTCTGTGAAGTAAGTATATTCTGGAAGATGGGAGCAGAGCTGATATAATTGCATTTATTTGATAGCACTTACATATTAGTATATGTTAGGATATTAGGGTAAAAATGCCATATAAGTCAAATGATTCTCTTTCATTTATTTTTTATTATGTTGAAAGAAAGGAAGGTTTGATAAGCATTGCAATTTTTGATAATGGATCAAAAATCAAAGAGCATTATTTTTAAACACTCATATTTTAAATGCTGTATTATGGAAATTAAATTCAGTTGGTATGACTGACGAGGAGATGCCAGATTTACTATCTATTTGCTGATTTTAAATTTAAGTGGGGAATATACAGTATATGCACATTCGGTTAGGAAATCATAGACACTGAAGGTAAGTCTGTCCATCCACATACCTACCTGCTTGTAAACCAACCAATATGGGGGAAGAAGAATGTTGGTTTCACTGTGAACAAGACAGCGAAACCAACATTCCTCTTCCTCCATATTTAATATGAAATAATTTAATACCAACAGTGGGTCCTTTGTTCTAAGAAGTCATTAGTATTTAGGTTTTGCATACATCACAATATTTTTAATTGTGAACCAACATTTTGCATAGAATTTGTGTTGGTTTACTGCATTTTAAAATCAGTGCTAATTTAAATCTTAAGTGTTAAATACAATAACAAATATAATAGTTTAGTGGTATAACAGGAAAGAAATAAAATGGAGAATATATATATATATTTTACTATAGGACTTGAGAAAAGCAGGCTTGCTCATCTTTGCTAACAAACAGGATGTTAAAAACTGCATGACGGTAGCTGAAATTTCTCAGTTCCTGAAACTAACATCTATTAAAGATCACCAGTGGCACATCCAGGCATGCTGCGCTCTTACTGGCGAAGGGTAAGAAGTATTTTGTTTGTGAATACTTTTTTAAATAAAGTTCTACTACATAAAGTAACAAGATCATGTGACGCTCTGCAGATATAAGTACGTCAATAGAAGAGAATATATTTAGCTCGATTCAACTATGGAGTCCTTGGTGCTATTTTAGCTTGATTACAGATAGTACTCAATTTAAAACCATTCGTTTAGTGAATGTTTGAAGTTACAAGGGCACTGAAAAAAGTGAGTTATGACCACTTTTCACACTTACAATTGTTGCAGCATCCCCATGGTCATGTGATCAAAATTCAGGTGTTTGGCAACTGGCATGTATTTATGACAGTTGCACTGTCCCAGGATCCTGTGAACATTATTTGTAACCTTCCTAGTTGGCTTCCAACAAATCAGCATGGGAAGCCAGATTCATTTAATGATCACATGATTCACTAAGTAACTGCAAAGATTCATTTAACAACTATGGTAAAAAAAAAGTTGCAAAATGGGGTAAAAGTCACTTAACCACTGCCTTGTTTAGCAGCAGAAATTTTGAGCTCAATTGTGGTCGAAATTAAGAAATATTTGTATTTGTTTGCAGAGCTTTCATTACTCATTTAAGTAACATCCTCAGTGCTAGTGAGTGTGGGGATTGCTCTGTTTATATACAGTAGCTTGCCCTGCCAGTGTTGGTGGAAGTGTGGTTTTCCCCTTTGTAGTTCCTCAACTTTTGTGTGAAGTTAATCTCTACTTGTCTAGATGTTTTTAGTTCCCTTCTTGACTTCTCATCTGTTTTGAATGATGTATAAATATAGTTTATTTCTGTGTTTATTGATAACTGATTTACCTGAGTGTCCAGCTTCTAGGAATTCTCTAGTGTTTTTGGATTTACTAATTTTGGATTTGGCAATTTTGTCTAAATTGCTCATGGTTTCCCAGCTGAAACTATGGTTAAATCTGTGTGTTGTGAGAGTAACAATTTTCATCATTTTTTTCTGACTACAGCTTGGTGTTCATGGATGTGCTCTGCCAGTCTTTTGCCTGTCTCTTCTATATAGTGGTTGTCTTACATTATATGTTGTAGATGACTCCGGTATTTTTCCCCATGGGTTATTAGATCTTTTGGGTTACCTAAGATAATTTGGAAGGCTTCAGATAGTTGGTAATATCATGTGGTTGGAGTAGTCTAGCTGGTTTCTGAGATTATTATGATAGTGTTACCCTTTTTGTAGCTTCTTTTGGTTATGCTATAGTGGATTGAATGGTCAAGCATTTTTGTTAAAGTTATTTGAGTTGGAAGCTGTTGTCTAGGCATTCTTTCTTTTTTCTGGAGTTCTGATTACTGTAGTGAATTTGTGTTCATCTAAGTAATGGGTGTCAAGCTCTATCACGTCACATGATATATTGCAACTTTTTTTTGCCTTTGCAGAGCTGGGGTGGGCATGGCCTGCACATGACGCATCTAGCCTGTGGGTTGTCAGTTTGACAGGCCTGCTCTAAGTAATGATCTTACATAATTCCTCTTGTGGAAGGTTGGGTTGTTATGTACAAGTTTTGTAATGAAGTACTTTGTAAGTGTGGGTTGTTTTTTTTGATAGACTTAATATTTCTAATTTGCCAATGAGCACAAATGCTCTCCACAGCCCAAAAAAGGAAAAGGAGGAAACCACACCCCTACCAATACTGGCAGAACAAGCTATTGTATATACACAAGGAGCACACCCCACGCTGACTAATACTGATGATATTACCTAGTGGGGTAATGAAGTATCTGCAAACAAACAACCAAGTTTAGAGAACAGCAAGGATTCTATAAATACATTAGTGTGATAGCACCAAATACATAATGGTTGGTATGTTTTTTCTTTTGCAGAAATGTTTTGTTTAAATTTCAGTTTTAAAAGATGAGCATTGGGAGTTTCCAAGGTTGTATGGTTTGCAGTAGGTAAATTATGGGAGCTGCCAAGGGAAAGTAAGATTATATTAGCCATGAAAGTTTTCAGGATCTGGGTTTTAACTAGCAAAGCCAAAGAACTTTGGTTACTCAGGCTTTAAGGTAATTACTAAATTGAGTATACAAAGCAGTTGGCAACATGCCGATTTTTCAGTTTGGTTATGATTTGAACATGTTAGTATGTGTTCATTAGCAGTCTTAGCCATCACAATTTTAGCAATTGACATTCCAATTAACTCTTCCAGGATGGCTTTTAGGAGTCTAATCATGATGTGTATCTCTGTCTTAAGAATGTTGCTCCTTCTAACTGCCATATAGTCTTGAGAGGTTACCTAAGTAATATCAAGAAAATATTTGGGGTTTTAATTTTTATTTAATATATTTTATAAAGAATCCATAGGGGGAAAACCTCAAAATGCCTAAATACACTAAAAAAAAGCTCATACACAATTAAAATACTCTTTAAACATTAAAACTTTGAGGAAAAAAGATGAGAGAGAAGGAAAAAAATTCTACCTTAGTTTTATTTATCCATAGTTTAAAGTTTAGTAATAAATACAATTAGGTACTATAATATGATCAGTAGAAAATCTTACTATAAAATATCATAAAATCTCTGCCATAGTATATGTATACTCTATTTTTAATATTTTAATTTTTTATAATGTGCACATTTTTATCATTTTTATTATAACAACTGTTTTCATATTTTATTTGTTATATATTGCCTAGAGTAGTTTCTGGTGAGATGGGAGGCTACATACATTTGATAAATAAATAAAAACAAATATATCTATTGCTTTATCCTTGAAGCTTATTTGAGGAAATATTCCAAATCCCTGCTTTAGAAAGTTTATTTTTGAGATGCTTCAAATGAACTCCTAGTTCTTTAGGAATTGACATCAAATTAATTAAAAGATACCCAAGTAATTAGTTTTCTACGTATTACTACATAATCATAGATTCAATCTGGTAGTGCTTCTTGATATGAACCTGCTACTGGATTTCTTTTTTTGAAATACAATTTTATTAAATTGTGAAAAATGAATAAAAAAGTAAAGAACCAAGAAAAAAGAAAAAATCTGAGAGAAAGCAAGATAAAAATGGAAAAGAAAATAGTAAAGAAAAAAAGTGGCTTCTCATTTTCTTTGTTCCACATGTAAAATGAAAAAATACATCCAATTCTTACTTTAAAATTAACAATAATCTACATTACTTCTGTAATCCCACATAACTCTAATCCTCAAATCCCCAAATCAATATTGTTTGTTTCTCACAAAAAGTCCAAAAATTCTCTCGAAATTGTTATAATCTTTCAAGTCCACTTGTAGTTTCCATGAAGTAACTGCAATTAATTTTTTTTACATTTCAGTTTGAAATTACACTGTTTGAAAAACAGTTGAGTTTTTCAGTTTTTGAATGATCATCCATTGCCTTTGTAAATCCAATAAATCCATCTCAGTTTTCTCCAGAGGGATCTTCTGATCACCAGTAGTAACTTCTGGTTCCAGTAAAGAATTAAAATGTTCAAGCACTTCACAGGTCCATAAATCAATTTCCTTTAAGAGTAATCGTATTGTGCTATGGTAATTGACCTTCAAAGTTTAGTTTTATATTTGATAATGTAAACAAGTCCCCACAAACTCTTCCCCACAAGAGTTTGTTTCTATTCTCTCTTTAAAAAAGAAAAGTTATTTCTTTCCACTTAAATATTCTAATGTCTCAGCTTTTTGCGAGGCAAGCAAAAAATCAGTCAAATTCTCAGACATTTCTAAATATTACGGTGCAATCCCAGAATTAATGAAAACTACCAAAGAAAAATACTTACTTGTATCTGAAGAAAGTCTCTCTCTAACTAAGGAATAAATTACAATCCAAAAATTGCATTAGAAATGAATAAGGTCAATTCTAGTGGCCCTAAATTTAGGCTGCATCACAGCTACAAACTTGGTGAAAGATCGCTCGTCTCTGTTGCTCCCATCAGAGAAATCTCTGTTTCTGTAACTAGCTTGTTAGGAGGACTGATTAGTTGATTTCAGATTTCCTCTTGAAATCAGAGGAAGAAAAATCATACCCACAGCCACCACCAACCACATTTGGGGCTGAAACGTTGGTGCAACATTGTCTTCGTTTGGAGGCAGTTAAACAACATTTTCCCTACCAGAAACAAAAACTCAGATCTGTCCCTAGGTTTCAAAATGAAAAGTGTCACGAGCTACAGCACATTACTTCAGTGAAGTTTATATGATTTCCATATATTTTGTAAAGTTCTGAGAATGGAAGCCCTACCATATCTAAAAAAAAAAAACATAGCTGTGATTGGAAGTTTGTCACAAATGATCTATATTAATGAAGTTATATTTTTATCTTTTATAGATTATGCCAAGGACTTGAATGGATGATGTCAAGACTTAAAATCAGATGATTCTAACTCTGCACAGACATTGTACAAAAGAGAACTGGCTATTTGGCTGTGAATTATTGGCTTCTGTATATTTATAAAACAAGATGACTTTTTCTTTTGCTACCTAAGAGATTTCAAATGAGAAAACAAGTGGAAGTTCAGCCTTGAGTTCCTTTGATGATTTCTTTGAACTGACATTTAAATACTGTGGTTGGCCTTTCTTTTATCAAGAAATAATGTGCGGAGATCAAATACAAGGAAAGAATTTTAACTTTTACTTTTTATTATTCAACTCTAACTCACTAAATTGAAATGCTGACTTTATTATTTCCACAAATCAGAATAGAAAATCAGTGGTACAGGTACTGACTGTCTAGTATTGAAACCGATTGGGATGCGTTTCAGAAGTGCAAAAATGTTCCTATATGTGAACTATATGTTTTATGTAATTATACCTCATGTTAAGCTTGATTAAAATCTGTTGAGCAAATTGGTTAATATCATTAATTCTGTCCATAGTACTCCTTAAGTGGCAGTATGTGATTTGAGCCACTTTGGACCTATTTGAGTTCCATGTGTTGCAGCCAATGTTTTTTGTCTGACACCGAGCAGGTTCTGTCAGACAAAAAAAATCCTTTGTCTACTTTCTAACTCCTCTCAATCTTCACCAGAACTTGGTGAAGCTGTAGCAAGCTTTGGGATACATAGGAGGGGGCTGCTAGTTGGATAGGATGCTGAGAATGTTCAACCAGGTCATCAAAACCCTGTGCATGGAATGTTTTGTATCACACTGTGGCAGTAGGTTTGGGGTCAAACTATTTGAATTTGTAATGGTTTATTTAAAAAGGCGGTGTGGTGGTGGGATGTTGCTAGTATATCATTATCCTTTCTGTATTATTCAAAAGCAACCGAGACAAAAATACAGTTTATGTATTATTTTATGTATATCCTGCAGTTTAAAACAACCACAAAAGAATTAAGAGTCAATGTATTATTATTTAGAAGTTTACACTTTGATTGCATTTGCTGAGATATGCATTGCTTCAAATAGAACATTTGAGTTACCTGAAGTATGCACTGTGGTTCAAAAACATCTTTGTACTTGTGGTATGCATAGAACATTCCCATTTGATGTGTGATGTTGAAGTTAAAAGTGGGTTTAATCCAAAAGAAATAGACTAATTAGGAATTTCACACAATAGGTATAAACTTGGAGTTTCTTTTGGGGAAATTAGTGACATGCTCTTTATGTGATCACCTAAAATGAACAGAAATTTCTAATTACACTAAGTTGCACTTAAAGCCACTTGAATGAGAAATCTTGAACAGTCTTATTGATTTAATAGATAAGATCAGCTAAGTTTTGATCAATTCCATTGCTACTTTATAGGGGGCAAAGATCAGAATATAAATAGCTATATTAGTAGCCTATTAATTGAGCCATTTGCTTTTCACATTCTCTAGGAACATCCCAAATGGGTATCCGTGTTTCATGCGCATGCACATTTATATGACTTGATTCATCTGTTCCTTAAAGTGAAAATTTAAAGTAAATGCAGGGACCCTACAAAGCAGTTTTCCAGTTTTATATCTTCCCTGTTTCAAAACTTGAAGTGCATTAAAATATGAATAAACTGATTTTCATGTTACTTTATGCTGCAATGATTGTAAAGGTGGATAGGGGAATAAGTTGGTGCCTGGTATAAGAAGATACAAATTATTTGAGATACTATTTTAGTCTTCTGAGTGTTGTGCTTAGCATTCTTTCCAGGCTTAGGGGGTTATTTAGAAACAAGTGTATACTTAGCATCAGAAAAACTAAACTCCTCCCCTCCTTTTTTTTTTTTAAAAAATCAGGCATTAAGTATAACTTAGTCTGTATATTTCAAGTTGGATCAAAGCAATTCAAATGATTGGAACTCAGTACACTGGCTGCTTTGTACAACAGCTCATCAGTTTTTCTGATTGGAGATATGCTTAAAATCAGCAGTGCCACTAAACTACATATCAGTATTTGGCAGACGAGAAAAAATGGCACACATTTTTTTTTTTAAAAAAATGTTTTATCACAAACTGGTTTTGAAATAACTCTTAACTTTGAAATCAAATATTTAAACTTCTTGTAAATTGTCCCATGCCACTTTGATTCCTACTCATAATATTTTTTTTAAAAAATCACCTGTCATCAGATGACTGCCCTGAGAAAAATTACCGTATATTCCGGCATATAAGACGACTGGGCGTATAAGACGACCCCCAACTTTTCCAGTTAAAATAAAGA
>JANHFM010009844.1:185561-197963 GCA_032468115.1 Grayia smithii
AGAGGGAGAAAGATGAGAGGGAGGAAGAAAGAGAGAGAGGGAGGGGGAGAGAGAGGGAGAAAGAGAGAGACCTGTTTCAAAGAAAATACCTGGAGCCTCAAAACCTGGGTAGGCGTGGCTGGGGGGGTGTCATGTGACTGCATGGGAGTGAGTGATGTCAAGTTGGCCACACCCACCCAGGTTTTGTGGCTCCCGGAGTTTTGTTTTCTGTGGAAAATGGGCCCAAGTGGCTCTTTGAGTCTTTAAGATTGCAGACCCCTGGTCTAAGTGCACATTTTATACAATGTCCAAAGAAAACTTACAAGGAGAACAGGAAAGGAATGGTATGTACCGTGTTCCCTGAAAATAAGACCCTGTCTTATATTTTTTTGAACTCTGAAATAAGCGCTTGGCCTTAATGCCATGCGCTCAAAAGCCCGATTGGGCTTATTAGGGGATGTCTTATTTTGGGAGAAACAGGGTAACTTTAGCAAAAATATCTTTAATTGCTTGTTATCTAAAGGATCAACAACTGGTTTTCTGTTTCTCATCTACTTTAAGGTTTCTTTTATAGTTGTTCTTAAAATTATGAATTATATGACTTTCAAAATCTCTTTTTGCCTCTTATTATTTTCTTACATGTCTTCAGTACAATTTTTTTTTCTTATTGTTTGGGCAACACTGTCAAATTTTGCAGGAAGTTTGCTTTCTTCCTACAACTTTTTACGCTATTTATAAATCTGATATATGTCTTATAGGATTTATTATTCAAAGCTGATTATCAGCTCCTTCTATACCATACATGTAAGCATAGCAAAAAGAACTACTAATCCAGTTGACGTTTCTTTCTGTCTACCTCTTAGATTTTGCTAAACAAGTACTTAAAAAACCAGTGCCTAGTAGCAATAGAAATAGCACGTAGACTTTTATACCACTTCACAGTGTTTCACAGCCCTCTTTAAGCAGTTTACAGAATCAGCATATTGCCCCCAACAATCTGGGTCCTCATTTTACTGACCTTGGAAGTATGGAACTCCTGGCTGTGGGCAGAGTTTGCCTGCAATACTGCATTGTAATTATTGTGCCACCATGGCTCTATTGATCTAGAGTCCTGATGATGAAGCAGTCCCACAAATTTGGGACCCTTAATGGAGGTAGTGGGCAGAGACCTGTGGGATACCAAGCACCGATTAGTACACTGTAATGAATGAAGCTCATGTGAGTCCAACCATTGAAAATATATGAACAGGATAACAGATCCATAAAGGCGTGAATTGAATTTAGCATAGAAGCATCTGAAGTCAGTGTATTATAAATCTTGTACATAAATAAATATAGTACAATTATTCATGTCTTTCAAATTATTGATAGGTCTTCTGATGGACTGTTCCCATCCACAATTTAAATTTGGAAACTGGATTCATCATTTCAAAATCAATGATGAAGTCATCATTCCCACATGCTTATGCTTCATGATGAACTATGGGGGGATCATTCAGCATCTGTCTTGAAGTGTCATAAAAGTACTGGGATGTCTCATCTTTGTAATCAATCCCGTCTCAAGATTATACACAAGACACTGTTTTTAAAACTGATGTCAAGGAAGAGGTCATGTAGTCATTAAACTAGCAGGCATAGTTTAAGATAAACAAAGAAAAGAAAAATTTAAACACTAGCTTACAGTATATACATATGATGGCATTCAGCTATCAAGGTAGAATCAATATGCAATGAAGTAGCCTATGGCTTGATTAAAAGTGAAGTGAAGGGAATAGAGGCTCGATAAAGATCACCTTGGAATTTAATGGGGATTCTCCTTCACACTAAGCCATAATAATGTCACTTTGATTTTGGCAATCCATACCTTAGTATCATACATAAGCCCAGTCCATATGTATAGCCTTGTGCTTCAACCTATAACCACCAGTGGTGATATTCAGTCAGTTCTATCTGGTTCGGGCAAACCGGTAGCGGCAACTGTGGGAGGCTCCACCCACTTGCCTGGATGTCACCATGTCCTGTTTTTGACACTCTGTGCATGTGCGGAGGTGGTGCGTGTGAGCGAAGCGAGCAGGTGCCCTCGCTCACATTTGCAAACCGGTAGCGAAGGTAAGTGAATACCATCCCTGGTAACCACTATATTTGGCAGTATTCTAGGGGAAAAAAATTCAGGTCTGACATGAAAACCTAGATAACCTTTTGTTCAACTGGGAAGACAATTAGCCAAATCAACAAATGTAAAGCAGGAATGTCTTAGAACTAGAATAAGTAGAATTTTTATGGACAAGCCCACAGTTGCAAGAGGTATGAAGATGATGATGAGATGATGATGATGACAATTATATAACATAGAACATGGAATCACTGTCTTCCACTTTACAGCTACAATCTACATCCCAGTCCCAGAAGTCTTTGAGATCCAGCAATTATTTTACCCCCCTCTTTTGGAATGATTTATATTAAAAGAGCAAAGAAACAGAGAGCCACAAAGTCAATGCATGGAATTACTATATATTTTCATTTATTTATTTATCCAATTTATATGGCCATGCATCTCAAAGAATTATTCTGGACAGCAAGTAGAACTAAAACGAACGAACTCCCTACTGACCTCCGGACCGCCCCTGACCTCCGCTCCTTCCGCCGCGATCTTAAGACATGGCTTTTCCAGGAAATTGGCTGAGATATTGGGGTTATTTTAGACTGTTTTAAACTTTTAATATTTTAAATTTTTACTGATTGGATTATATTGCATTTAGTTTTAGGACATTGTATATTGTATATTTTAATTTGTGAGCCGCCCCAGTCCTTCGGGAGAAGGGCGGCATATAAATGCAATAAATAATAATAATAATAATAATAATAATAATAATATAAAATAAAAACAATAGCAAACATTACAAAAATTAAAATATAAGTAGCCAAGAAACAATAACCCAATCATTAACACAACCAGGCACCTGCAGATACCTGGAGCCCAAGCTTGGGCACAGAATTGGATGTTTAAGGCCTTATGAAAAGCCAGCAAGGTCAGCGCCATCTGGATCTCCAGAGGAAGAATGTTCTATAAGGTGGTCAACCATCAGAAAAGCATGTCTTCTATGCCTTTTCTCAGCTGTTCTTGAGAATACCCATTTTGTCCATTTTTTCTGAATGCTATAACATAGAACATAGGATCCCTGTCTTCCACTTTGCAGCTACAACCTATGTTCCAATTCTAAAAGACTTGAGACCCAGCAAAATTGGAAGGGTTGGCTGGAGAAAAGACACCAAGATCTCACTTCTGATTATCTAAAGCAGTGTTTCTCAACCTTGGCAATTTTAAGACTGGTGGACTTCAACTCAACTGGTGGACTTCACACATGGGGAATTCTAGGAGTTGAAGTTCACAGGTTAAGTTACCAAGTCTGGACACCCCTGATCTAAACATTTATCTTCCCAGTTTTTGATGAAAGGCTATGGTAAATCATCTCAAGTTCAGAAACCATAGATCTTCCAGGAGAGTGGGATGAGAAAAAAATGCTTCCATTGGCCTATTGTCTTAATTTTATTACAATTAACAACCCTTAATAGTGGTCTGTATTCCACAAGTCTTTGTGAATAACGGTTGAATCGTGTATAAGGGGCTGATGCTCTTGCTATGTTTTGATTGAGATTAAAAAAACAAAGCAATGATTTGTATGAGCTACTTCGTTTTGCTTGGAGGGTTTACCGAACAGGTGGTCCTCCAAAGGGTCACCATATATATTTAGTATCTGAAACTTGAGCACGCCTGATCTGATTGGCTCCTTCTGACCACATGATGGTTTAGGAGCTGATGCATCAGACTAACATTGCTTTTGCCCAGCTTGTCTCAGGAGGGAGGACAGTCAGAGAGGCTTTGCTCCTAAGGAAATTTATTTAAATATAACTGGTAAGCTTGCACCTTTTGCTTTTTTTTTTTTTTAAAGAAATAAAGACAGATTGGGGTTTGTTTGCTATCAAATGATCATTTGTTTGTGGGTTGTTTGTTTGTTTGTTTGCAGACTTTATGGCCTGAGGGATTTTTTTTTTTTTACTATTTTACAAATTTTAACACACTTTTTTTTCTAGCATCAAAGTAATCCCGCTTGGGAAGAGATCAGTCCTGAGTTTGATGAGGCTTTAAAGGCAGAGGAGAGTTAGTCTCTGTCGTTTGGAAACATTTTGCACATGGAGGTCAATGGCTCCTTTGGCTAAGCCGCTCTTGAGTCTCTCTCTCTCTCTCAACTTTAGGACTTGTCCTATTCCCTCGGTGAAACAAACATTTTATCCTTCGATTTTTTTATATATCACCTTGATCGAACAGAATTGGCACTAGGAAAAGGCAGCATTCGAAGGGCCTATATTTAACCTACAGCACTAGAGTGCCACTTGCCTCAGAAGGAATGGCAGTTCAGCTAACTAGACAAAACCAGCCAATCGCTCTGGGGTATTGGCTTACAGGGCAAATATTTTTGTACTAGGAAGCAGCTGTTCTAAGCCTTCATCTCCTTCCCTGCACCAGAAAAGAGGGATCTGCAACCTCACACAGCAGGCTCATCATTCCCGTGCATTAATTCATTCCAAGGCATTCATTCATTCATCACTTCTCTGCCATCTAAATAACCAGAGTCTTGATCTTTTCTAGGACTAAAGTTGGAGAAATACATCAAGCAGCCCAGAAGCAAAGCAAGAGAGCATCCCTGGAGATCAATGGTGGGACGAGAGAAATTAACTTCATTAAGTTAAGGTCATTTGAACAACATTTGTATGATTTAATTGTTTGTGGTTACTGTTGTATAAGACCCCAAGGTTATTCGTTTACATAGAGTAACATTACATTGGCCCACAGGTATTGTGGCAGGATCTGCCCAACTAAATTTCTAGGTTAGGAAAGCTTTCGTGGAGATGACCTAGCAGGTTGCTTTTTTGTGTAACACAATTAAAGTGCACATTTCTTAAACTGCACAGGGGGTTTTGCCCCTGCCATAGCCATGCGCACCTCATTGCAACGCTATTGTTCTAACGCTACCATGTTGGCTCAATGCTTGGCACTCCTTATCCTAAGCATTAATTTCCAGCTGCTGGTAAACATATTTAGGATGTTCTAATAGCAGTTCACAATCAAAACTGTAAGTGAATTTTCATTCAAGAAATATTAATGGGGCACCATTAATTTTGGTTGGTTGGTTTTGGTTGGTGCTGGCTGAGAATTGTCAATTATTCATCTCCCTGTAGATGTTTTGACATAAATTCTCAGTGCACAATGCACAGCCTCGTGATTGTTATATATTCCATTTAATGTACTCTGTTGAGCTAGAAAGAGGCTTTATGATATTATCTAATTTTTCACTACAAGTACATCACTCAAGAGAGTTGATAGATATGATAATCTATGTTTGTTTCTTGCCTGTGTCCTATTAAGCAGAATTGCTATATTTATGCTCATAAGGGAAAATAGCAATTTATTTTGGGGTGGATATTTTCCCCCAAAAATGTTACTGGCTAAAATATGGAAGGAGGCCAATGTCTCCATAATAAAAAAAAACTGGCTTTTTCCTCTGTGTTGGAGAGGATTGGAGAGAAATACAGATTATGAAGGGATAATGGCAATCTGATGCTAAATATCTCAAGATAAATGGTATCCCTTTCGTATATTTTTAGAAAGATGAAATGTTTGATAATATTTTTGGTGTATTAATATTTTGATGTTTTATGATTAAACATTTTATAAATATTAATCTTTATAAATATTAAATATTTTAACATTTAATATTTGGCCTGTGCTGTTGAATAAACAACAGCTGCATGTCTGTCTGTCTTTCTCTCTGTATATTTTTCTGTGTGTTTGTGTGTTGTGTGTGTGTATGTATGTGTAAAAACATCATTCTTACAATATTTTTATAATGCATAGCGATACTGGCTTTGATAAGTGAGCAACGTTGACTTTATCATGCTGATATTTATTTATCTGACTTGCTTTGTGACCAGTGAGTAGGTAGACGGACTTTCCGCAAAGATGGCAGATGAAGACGATTACGATGAGGTTGTGGAGGTAAGACTTAAATGTTTGATTTACTGCCTTGAGCTATGCAGATGAGTTTATTATTTCAAAGAAACAGCAAATAATGGCAGGTCAGGAAATTGAGATGGCTGCTTCAGAAATGAGTGTGTCTCCAAATTCAGAGCTGGCGATTGGACAGTTATAAAAACTGATATATTCTAAATGGCCTCCAGCAGCTGTCTGGTACTCCCAGAGAAGGTCTAGGACATGAGGTTGTAAGAGTGCATGATGACAGTAAATGCCCAGTGATGCCCTTTCTTTCCTCCTCTTCCTGCAGATTTAGTCTTTTTTAAAAAAATAATAATAATAGAAAAATACAGCATAAATGATGCTAATAATGTTAACAATCATATGGGCATTTATAATGCCCATAAGTCTATCTAGCAACAACTTATTGGCTTACATAGGACTGTTTGAAAAGTCGTAGGATACATTTCCTTGCCAGGCTCCATTTTATCTGTGTGCGGCTTACTGCAAGTCTTGGGTTGTAATTCCAAATGCACATTGATTATCAAATTGAATGTGTTGCACAAGTGTTTGTCCCTCTTGGATCACATTACATCCACTAGAGTAAAGCTCTTCAATATTTCTGATGACCAGCACCACAATCAAGGAAATGTTTTTAACTTTTCTTTTATTACAAAATCTTCTTCTCCTCCTCTCCCCTCTTCTCGTTCTTCCGTCTTCTTTCCATCTCATGTA
This sequence comes from Grayia smithii, assembly GCA_032468115.1. NCBI lineage: Eukaryota > Metazoa > Chordata > Lepidosauria > Squamata > Grayiidae > Grayia > Grayia smithii. The sequence continues at coordinate 192,307 of JANHFM010009844.1, forward strand.
TGTCTGATAGCCATGCCCATTGTCTTATCATTGTCTGTCCCTTAGTAGACTAATAGTGGTTTTATCTTTCATATTATCATTTCAGTTTTATATTGTTGCATTGTCTCTTCAGATGTCTGTCTTTTTCCTCTTGTCTTTTGGGATATTTGTAGCAGGTGAAAAAAAAAAAAAAGGCTGTAATTGCTTCTAATCTTAGTTTCAAGCAAGATAACTTTTTCCAGAAACATAGCACATTATCTTCCTGGTTTTCTTCCACTGATCCTTTGCCCTCATGCTTTAATTTTGTGTGAACCAGAATTAAACATGCAAAGCATTAGAGAGCAAAATAAGTTTTTATTTATAAAGAGACAAATTTGTATTTTAAAGGGCATGCAGTAGAGTCCTCTTAAAAGTAGCTTATACTTTTCGTTTTGGACATTGATTTGGATGGTTTAGTAGGCTCTGTTTTTGTATGATGGCCACATTGCCAATGTTAAGTTGGTTAGTAGGCCGCATGAGAAAAAAATGGTGCTTTCATGTTTCTTCCAATATTCTTTCTCTCTCTCACACACACACATAAACACAGAGAGACACACCGATGTACACACCTTTGTATGTATGTAATCTGGCATAGAATTAACAAACAGAAATAGCAATGCATTTATATAGGCAAATAAATGCACACGTTCTCTTCCATCTCCTCCCTCAAATCTTCTTACACTTTCCTTTATATCTATGAAGATTCTCAGGCATCCAAGTCATGGTTGTCCCAAAGCTGCTTTTTCAAAAGGTGACTAGACTTTGCTTTTCCTTAGACATTTCATTTCTTATCCAAGAAATCAAAACTGGAATTAATGTCAGAACTGAAGAAGCTTCTTGGATGAGAAGAGAAATATCTTCAAGGAAAAACAAAGTCCAGTTGCCTTTTGAAAAAGCACTTTTGGGATTTTCCTTTATACTTGTGGTAGTGCTTTAGCAGGTGTATGCATGCTGTTAGTTGTACAAGCACCAGTCTAAGTGGTGCATAGTGAAAAAAACAAGTAAGAGGACCATTATCTCCTGATAGTCTTCTAATAAAAAGAGCCAATTACTTTATAAAGCTTAAAATAAACAGTATTTTGACAAAGTTTTCTGTAGAAGCATAAATCATCTGCAAAGAGTGGCAGTGAATTAGGCTCCGTTGAAGGGTGCCAGTATCTTTGGAGGTTTCTTGTTAATGTGATTCATGAAAACGGAGAGGAACCTTAGTGCACTAAGTCTGAGAATTTAGTCAATGTTGTAGATCCTATTAAATTGAGCCAGATAAATCTTTTAATACCCAAAATACATGAAATCCAGTAGAATTTATTGGTGGAATACATGCTTAAAAATCTAGGCCGATCAATAAAATGAGTCTGATAAGGTCAAACAGTAAACGGAAGACATGGAAATAAATCAAATTGGGTCCTACATGGACGGCATTAGCATCTTCTACGTCTCCATTTTTCAAGACTTTTCAGTGTACAGGAGAAATAATTCTAACCAAATGCATTAAATAATTTTTGGTGAATTAAGCTTGCTCTTATGAAGATGAATGCTGTTTTAAAGTAAAATGCACTTTGAAGATATTGCTAATTTAAGGCTTGATTTGATGCTCTGCAAAGTTAGGCTAAAATTAGCGGTTGCTATAGTATTAGTGAAAAAGAGTTTGAGGAAATAATTTGGAACTATCTTTCATGTTAAAGCAGGGACACTTCTAATAATGATGCAAGTTCAGTCTTATTATCAAAGATAATTCTGTGCCATTTCAACATTTCTGCTTCTTCTTTATTTATCTTACTGACTCATATTTAAGAAGGTCCCCCTATGAAATTAGTCTAATATATTTCACTGGTACTATCAAGATTCCAAGATTACTGACAACAGAACTTTTCACAAGAGTTTGTACTGGTGCAACGTACAACAAGTGGAGTATGATTAGCAAAATGATTTGTCCCATTTTTTTAAGGTTAGCTGATTTGCAGAAACATTTTTAATTGACATAGCTGGTCTTAGTACATTCATTTCTATTAGATTTGCCCTGAAAATCTGCTTAAATCTGATAAAATTTCTAGGCAATATTTCAAAAAGAAAGCCATTTAAGCAAGATGCAGCGGAGTTCCTTCTTGAACAAGAGAATATTTCAGATACTGTTCGTTTCATTATGAATCATAAAGGATGATAATGTCACTTTTCTTTCCTGTGTTGAAATCAGCATATTGATTTAAGGCGACCAACTGGATTTAAAAAAAAAAATCTTCTGAAGCACTGCAGACATCAATCTCTCTTTACAATTGCCTTCCACATCTAGGTTCTTTGTTTCTTACACTTTTATCTTGCTTTCTTTGGAAGATCAAGAGAAATGAATATTGTTTGTACTTTTCTGGAAGCTGGATTGTTCCATAGGCATCAAAGTTTTTGTTTTAAATGGAATTTGAGTTCAGCCATCATATTGTACTTTATCTTAGTTAAGACTCTGAGAAGCAGTAGTTCAACCCTGATACAATAGCAACTTCTTCCTCTCTCTCTTTTAGTAGTAACAAGACCCAATTCAAAACATGAAAATAGCCTAAAAGGAAAAAAACCCAACAGTTGTAAGATATCATCTAATCTAATATAGTCTATTAAATGTGAGTTAGTATCTATGTGTGAGACTTATAGATATGCACAGTATAATTATGTCAGTTGTGTTAACACACAAAATTAAATCAGCTTATCAAATACAGCAGGCAGACAGAAAAATCAAGATATTCATTTCCTTGTGGCTTGTAGGAGATTGGATACAAGTGACTGATAGCTTGTATTCCATTTGGTCGATCACACATATCGTGCAGTCAGTGGTATCAGAGGTTTGTTTCCCCCTTCAGATAGAGGATTGTTGTAGATTGCTGAGCAGTGGAAGCCAATAAGATTTTTTTTTGTCCAGTAATTCTTGTTCAGGCATGGTTTCTCCTTAAATTCAACGCCTTCTTCTTAAAGTTAAATATGATAATTCACCCTGAAGCATAAACAGTCCTGAGAGATCCAAGAGAAATTCTATAAGATTATTGGCTATGTTTCAGTTATGGCTTTTAATCATTTCAAACAAAATTTGAGTCATCCATTTGAATCATCTCACTGCAGCTTTGCACAGCCTAATTAAGAAATACATTTTAAAAAATTGAATGTGCAACTGTCATTCTAATAAAATACGATCATGTTTTGACATATCATTTGCCCTTTTATGAAAGCCTTTCTTTTACAAGAGCTGTTGGGTAGCAAATTTAAGTGAATAGTCCATGACAAATGTTCCTAGGACATTCAATATTTCCTTTAAAAAGAATTCACAGATGAATAAAATCTTTTTCCTGTTAAAGAATCGCTTAGTTCTTTTACAATGCTGTTTTCACAAGAAAACAATTAAATGCAAGATTGCCGGTGAGTGTTGTAGATGTATCACTTTGGAAATATTGTGGGTTTAATTGCTCTCTGCGTTGGTATTTGAATTATCTTTTGGATTATCTTCCCTTCCTCATAACCGAAATGGTACATATAAAGAAAGGGTGGTGTTTGATTATGATTTCAGGTTATGGCTAATAATCTGGTGAATTCATGTATCCTGTTTGCTCTCCACTGAGTCAAGACTTTTAAAAGATTATTGTATGAACAAGCCAATGGGTATCCAAAATTCCTTAAGTGCAAGCAGGAGATGTAAAGTCTTGGAATTCTTGAATTGGCTCTAATACAACATTTAAAAAGCTATGTTTTTACGGTACAAGGAAAAATAACTTTTTAAACAGTATTAAGTATTAGGAGTGATTGGCAGCCACAAATCCGCTGGTGTTTATGGAACAAAATGCCTGTGGATCTTACCAGCAGCTAGATCTTTGAGCGCTGTCCATGAAGCTTCCTTATCAATCGCTTCATTCTTCAGACTGAGATTTTGTTCTTTGCCTCAAGAGAAACACATGTGTTTTTAATGAATGACCTTGTGGAAAATAATGAGGTTTCTTCTTTGTTTATAGTACTACATAGAAGAGGAGGTCGAGGGTGAACCAGGCGAGGTAAAAGCCTCTGATTTATGCACAAATGTCTGATTTTGTGGAATTTAATGCTTTTTAAGTATTTTGTGTGTATGTGTATAATATAAAGTTGTTTAATAGATTCTTTTTTTACATACTTGAGTAATCTAATCATAACCTCTGGGAAGAACAAAGTCAACCAACAACTTATATAACAGAATAATGATCTTGCTTTGAGTGTCTTTTGCTAATGCAATGGTGGGCAACTTTTTGATGCTAAGGGCCAGACTTACGAATTTTGTGGTTAGGAGGTGCAATAGATGGTAACACCGGCATCTAGGCCTACTCTACATGAATGGAATAATCTCTTTCAATGACAGGAGAGACTCTGGTTCCCCAGTAGAGAAAAATGTAGCTTAAGATAACAAGGTTAAGTGGCTTTCTGCCTGCATGATTCCTACATTCTTTTTTTTGGGAAGATGTAGGAGAACGGACAAATAAATAAAAATCCCGATTTTCTCCCCTCCAGTAAGACTTGGAACCTTGTTTTAGTTAGTGTATTATTGCACAGCCCTACTTTTATTTGCTTTAATTTGCAGCAGGCTTTAATTGGACTGAACTTTTTTCCTTGTCCATATCCTCAATGGTTTGTAAAGTACTAGTTGAGATGTTTTAAAAACACTTGATTTTCTTTTGGGAGATGCAGATGTATAGTGATGCCTGCATCCTAGTGAAATGGATGGGTAATTTTTGATTGGCTTGAACAGTATGATTGACCTAAAAACGTATACATATATATACCTCTGCTCTTGAAATCTTGGCCATCTACCAGAAAATAAAGGAAAAAACAGTATTTCTTAGAGGTTGCTAAATGAAAATGAAAACTTGAAAACTCAGCGAAGAAGAGAGTAAATATGTATGTACAGAATATTTCTTCCTGCAAGCTTCTGTTAGTGTGTTTCCATTCATTTGTCTGATGTAAATTCACTTTGGAATGTCCAATGCCATTTTCTTGTTTTTGTTTCTTGTTCCAGTTGCATAACATATTCACATGTTTTTCATCTTGTTCATCTTTGAAACAAGATTTTTCTTCTCAGGGTTATGTTTTCATAAATGTCACTACCAACCTGAAGATAAATACTGTAACATTATTTTACTCTAAACATTTGTTGTTTATTCCTCCTGGCAATTCTTTTAATATACTTTTTTAATTAGAAGTCTTGCATTGTTTATGAAATCAGCATGGCTATAAATATTAGAAGCAGGATCCCTGGCTTCCTTTCCAGGCTTCAGAATTACTTCGGAGGATCCTAGAAACTTGCAGATTAGATTACTGCACAGGCTGGTGCAGAACAGATGAGACAGTTATTCCTTCATTAAGAACATTAGTTTTTGTGTCGATAAGAGATACAGTTGTATGATTCTGAATTTATGTGGTTTATTTGAGTGAACCTCACTTTAGGGGAATAGTTCATAAGATAACCTTTGAGCATACATTCAGAAAATATAAAAAGAGAGAGGCTTATTATTTGCATAGGCTAATTCTCTTATATATTTTGGAATAATCTCACTAATATCAATGAGGTTAAAAGCAAAGGAAGAATTTGTCTGATTCCATATATATATATATATATATATATATATATATATATATATATA
>JANHFM010009844.1:290227-300672 GCA_032468115.1 Grayia smithii
ATTCCCCAGCCAGCAGAGCCAGCAGAGCCAGCAGAGCTGGCTGGGGAATTATGGGAGTTGAAGTCCACACATCTTCCAGTGGCCAAGGTTGAGAAACACTGCTGTAACCATAATAAATATGAGTCAGTATCCAAGCATCTGAATTTTGATCATGTTACCACGGGGATGCTGCAACAGTTGTAAGTGTGAAAATAGTCACTAAAAAGTCACCTAAGTTACAACGATACTTTTTCAATGTCATTGTAACTTTGAACAATCACTAAATGAACTGTTGTAAGTTGTATTAAACAGTTTTAGTGCTGCTGGAAATAGCCTCATCCCCTTTTGTTTCTAAATAAGCTGCAGCAATTGGCTTAGGTGGTAGGTTAATAATTGTTATGCCATATTTGGTGTTCTGTTAACAAATTACCTGCAAAGAGAAAATGGCATAAAAGACATTTCTGGACGCCAAGCTGTATCGATCATAGCATCACATTTAGCAGAAGATCAAACAAGGGTACAACTGTCAGTCAGTCCACGGGTGCCCCCTCATTGTGCTAGATAATTTGAAATGGTCTCTTGGGCATTAAATAGTTCATTATTTTTTTTTGAAGGAGAGGCAGGGAGTAGGACAGCAAGCATGTTGTGAGGGGGAAAGATTGTTTTTTTTCCCTCATGATATTGAAACCCTGACAAGTTGATCCAACAAGCTGCAGGCGAGTGCAAAAAAATCAATGGAGCTTCATAGATAACAGCAGTAACAGCAGCATGGAACTAATGCAAGAGGATTGTGTTCCTAAATATCAATATATTCATTAATTTCTGAGACTTGTAGGCTGCCTGTCTCTGACAAGGCAAAGTATGGCTGCTTTATCAACATTTTTTCCCCTTGCTAGCTGGTTGGGGTGTGGAGGGGGAATTTTATGTCTTTGGAAATTCATTTGTTAGTAAACGATTTCCAAATGAAAGCTAATAAACTCACAGAATGCCCTCAGTTCTGAAAGCAAGACGCATTTGACTGGTCTGTGATTTAGCCAGGTTTAGTTTCTTTTGAAACATGACTTCAGAACATGGTCATTTTTAATAATTATGGCCATGTATAAAAATATAGGCTGGAGTATTTGCTAGCAGCCCAAATTTATACAATGGGGCCTTCTATATAGGTAGCCTTCGACTTACGACCACAATCAAGCCCAGAATTTATGTTGCTAGATAACAAATTTGTTAAGTGAGTTTCCCCCATTTTACGACGTCTCTTGTCACATTTGTTAAGTGAATCACTGCAGCTGTTGAATGAGTAACATGGTTGTTAAATGAATCTGGCTTCCCCGTTGACTTTGCTTGTCAGAATTTTGCAAAAGACGATCACATGTCCGCAGGATACTGCAACTGTCATAGATATGAACCAATTGTCAAGCATCCAAATGTAAATCACGTGACCATGGGTATGTTGCAATGGTCATAAGTGTGAAAAATGGCCATAAGTTACTTTTTTCAGTGCCATTGTAACTTTGAATGGTCACTAAATGAACTGTTGTAAGTCAAGAACTACCTGTATTGTGATTGTCCTGTGCTACATTATTTGCAGATAAAGTCCAAACCAAGTAATAAATGATCTTTGTCTGGTTGATTTACAGTATGAAAACATTGTACTAACGGTATCAAAGAACAATATGAGTATATAATCAATGATAGCTCCCCCTCTGTGGCTGGCTAATGTATAGCAATAGCAATAGCAACCCTCTCTAAGCTTTACAACTCTCTCTAAGCGATGTACAGATTTAGCACATTGCCCCCAACAATTTGGTTCCTCATTTTACCCACCTCGGAAGGATGGAAGGCTGAGTCAACCTTGAGCGTGGTGAGATTTGAACTGCCAAATTGCAGGCAGCTGCAGTCAGCAGAAGTAGCCTGCAGTACTGCACTCTAGCCACTGTGCCACCGTGGCTCATAATTTGATGACTGATCAGAAATAATGAAATTCAGCATTCAGGAAATCCTTATTTTATTTTGATAAACTAATAAAACAATATAATTTGGGACTTAAATTATTTTAGGAACATAAAATTATATTCATCATGTGAGGTCAAAAATAAATTTCTCCAAATGAAATTCTAATAATAACAGTAGTAATTATCATTATTCTACTTTTACGTAAATCGCTGTGAGATGTAGAATATTTGCTGTCTTTTGAATCCTTAACTTCTAGCTTTACTAATATTGCGTCTTTAAAAAAAATAAAAACAAAATAGAAATCCAGAGCAAGTCATGGCTGAATGACAGATCAGGCACTTAACATATAGAAGATTTCACCCTCAATATTTCTACCCAGAAGGAAGGAAAGCAGCAACACAGCATAAGGTTTCCTAGTTCAGTGCTGTCAAATCTCCCTATAGCAGTACTGTAAAACCAGGTAGTCCTCAATTTATGACCGTAATGGAGCTTGCCCATTTCAGTTGTAAATTGTGACAGTTGTAAAGCAGGTCATCACATAACCAACCCAGTTTTACAACCCTTTTTGTGGCAATTGTTAAACCAGTGGTGGGTTTCAATTTTTTTTACTACTGGTTCTGTGGGTGTGGCTTGGTGGGAGTGGCATGGCTTGGTGGGCATGGCAGGGGAAGGATACTATAAAATATCCATTCCCACCCCACTCCAGCGGAAGGTTACTGCAAAATCCCCATTTCCTCCCGATCAGCTGGGATTTGGGAGGCAGAGAATAGATAGGGGTGGGGCCAGTCAGAATTTTTACTACTGGTTCTCTGAACTACTCAAAATTTCCGCTACCAGTTCTCCTGAACTGGTCAGAATCTCCTGAAACCCACCTCTGCTGCTGCCCATTACAATTGTAAATTGTAAATTGCGACAGTCATAAAGATCACATGGCCAATCCCTTTTGTGGCAGTTGTTGAGCGAGCAATGCAATCTTTAAGTGAACCAGTGTTTCTCTATGGGGTTGGTTTTGCCAAAAAATGGGAGTAAAAGCCAGTTGACAAAATGCAGTCACATGACTATAGGATACTGCAAAGGACCATAAATGTGGCCTGCACATGGGCAACTATCAAAACCTCGAATTCAAGCCATAACTAACTCCCAGGTAGGTCTGTCAGAACTTTGTATGGTTGCAAAGTGACTTGTTGTAAATTGAGCACTACCTTTTCCCATGGTTTAAAATAATGGACTTATAAGGGATTTATCTTTTGCTTATCTTTGATTTGGAGATTTTAAGTCTACCTAAATTCCATTCAATTACTGATAGTTTTAAAAGGCTTTCTTGTCCAAGACTTGTAAATAAATATATCACACAGCTAAGCTTGTGATATATTTATTGTTTTCTCAGCCAGAACTCTGCAGATATTTCATAGATATTGTTTAGCTAGATAGGGAAAATTATTGCAGGTAAGATGAAGCCAAATTGGTTGCTCACTGCCAGTATAGCATTGTCAAGATCTCTGACACCTGTGGTAATTTGGACCCATTGCTTTCCGTTCTACCTTCCCATGAAATATCAATTCTTTTGCAGAGCTTATTTTGGTCTTGAAGCCAAATAGTTGAGGTGTAACCCTAATTGTAAAATGATTTGAACGTCAATGTGTCCAACTTCAAATGAGGATATTTTTGTCAATGAAATATATCCTACAATAGTATGATATGTTATCATTAACCTATGATAAATATGTTTTTCTCCCTTCAGGCTTTATATCGTGAAGTTTGGGATAAGGAAAAAACACAGTACACGCTTCCACTTGACATTCCTGAGATTGTTCTGTCCAAAGCAAATTCCGTGAACTACAGTAAAGTAAGAAATTAAAAAATTAAATATTAATGTTTCCACGTTTCTTCCACTTCTGAGGATAAATCTTTTTGATAGTTTATGACACTCTCTAAAGTTACAATTATATAAGTACAAATTTGATAATGTGAGAGTACCTTTGTAAGCAATTTTTAAGAGTAACATGAAAAGCTTTTCCCTATCGTAACAATCCCATAAATTTACCATTGTTTGCAACACAAATATACTGTGGTATGATATGATATGATATATAAACAAATGTTACTTATTTTTATAAATATGACATGCCTTGAACTGGAATATGCATTATTTATTTTCCTTCACAGAAACATTATCAACTTGGATTGGAGGAGATGAAGAAAAAAGGTTATGATTTAAGATTGGATGCTATTGAAATCCAGCATGCCAAGTCTTCTAGGAATATTGCTAGTGAGGTATCATCTGCTCTTCTTTGGCATTTCCACAGTTATTTCATCTTCTGTAAAATAAATAGTTAATATTTTGTCCATATTTTTTTATAAATATGTCCAAAAGGATCATATAGAATCCTGGCAATCAAACCATATCTGTTAGTTTAATTGCTTACAGTTTATTCATCAGGTATTGGTTGTTGGCAGATTGTAACTATATAAAAAGAGGGCACAATGCAGTGAATAGTGTTGAAGTGTTGAAATGTAACTTTAGTAATAGATTATGCGTAATTTATAAAATTGATGTTTTGTTTTTGTTTCATCATTAGTACAAATACAAAGAAGGTTACCGTAAGCAACTAGGACACCTTGTTGGATGCCGGGATGTCCATGATGATCCCAAACTAGTGTTGGCAATGCATGTAGCCAAGCTGCAGAGTGAAAGGGAGTACAAGAAATATTTTGAGAAGTTTAAAACCAAATTCAATAGTCCAGTGGACATGCTGTCCATCTTGTTGGCCAAGAAATGTCAGAAGTTGGTTAGTGATATTGATTATCGCCGGTACCTCCATGAATGGATATGTTTGCCTGACCAGAATGATGTCATCCAAGCCAGGAAAGCCTATGAACTACAGAGTGATGTGAGTAGAAAGTCACTACGTCTTGCATTATAGTTTTTGCCTCTTAGCTTATTTTGTCTCATACTGCATTTGGTGAATTATTATGGTTGCATCTATAGTAACCCACGCCCTGCATACTGTACATTCTGCAGCCATCAACATCATAAAAAAAAAAAATCAAATCCCATTTGTGATTGAATGTTAAATAGAATATATATATATATATATCCATATATAGAGAATTATTTGCATAGAATTATAATTTTTATTCCTGTCTATTGACCATTTGTTGTAGATTTTAATCATATTTTGGTATAAAAAATAGGTATACCTGTGTTATATCTGTGCTGCTCTGTACCGAATAGGGTTATCATAAGCAGACTTACTTTATAAAAAGTACAATTTCCTGTAACTGATTCTTGTAAAAACAATGTGGCTTAAAAAGATTAGGAGGAATTCATTTTTCAAGCTAGTATGAGGAAACTTTTTATGCCTTTTATGTTTTATTATTGTTTGTAAGCCACCCATTTTATCTTACGACGGATAAAATGAACACTTGTACAAATCTTCAATAAATTAAAAACTAAATAAATACGTATATGGCACCACATTTATGTCAACTGAATGGCTTGGTGTTGAGATAAGAGTAATTATATATTAATTTTGAGTAGAGAAGCCTCAGGGGTGTTTTTAGTAAGTGGAAGTAGTATCTTAATAGATTGATGGGTTTCTTTGTAGAATGTTTATAAGTCAGATCTGGAATGGCTCCGTGGGATTGGATGGATACCAGAAGGCTCTGTGGATGTGGTCAGAGTGAAAAAGGCTCAAGATCTCGTGAATGACAGGTTGTACAAACAACGCCCAGATGCATTGAAATTTACCAGTATTCCTGATCCACCTCCAGTCATCCTGGCTAAGACCAATGCTCAACAGATCAGTGAGGTAAACTGAAATATAGTCACTACCTCTATGTAATGTGGCTGAAATACAGGCCTTTAAAAAATTAGAAGGATTTTCAGAAAGCAATTGAAAATTGTCTTTCCTTTCTCCCTTTCTTAGAAACTGTATCGTGAAGCATGGGATAAAGAGAAGGCACAGATTAATATTCCTCTCGATACCCCTGAAGTACTGCTTTCCAAGATGAATGCTGTGAATGTTAGCCATGTAAGATAATTAATTAATTGCATACATTCTGTTAAGAATATCAATATTCCTTTATTACATTGTCCTAAATATATTGCCCTACTTGTTAATTGTTCTTAACAACATAAAGGTATTTGAGTTATAAGTTGCATGTCTATTCTATATTTTTATTTTTAGAACAACAATTAAACTGATACTTCAATCTCAGAAACCAAAGAAGCATATATAGAATTATAAAATTGTCCTGTTATGAATTTATTTGGCAGATCATGTAGTATGATTTAAAACAATAGTTCTAAATAAAATGCAAACAGCCCATGTAGTGTGATGATTTAAAAATAGTTTTAAATAAAATACAAATCACTGCAATAACAACAGAATATAGGTATATATACACATACATGTACCTGCTCAAACATGTGCATAGTTATATAGAAGAAAAGAACATCATAGGAATAAAATAAAGATAGCAAAAAAGGAAACAAATGATTGAAGAAAAAGAAGATCCATATATTAAGTTTTTATAGAGAGGATTAGAGAGAAATCAGAGAGGGTTCATGCCAAGTATTTATAGCAGCTAAGGTTAAATTAAATCTACTTTTGGATCTCTTTGAATATTTCTTGAAATACACTAATCTTATCTATTGGGAATCAAGAAAGAAAGAAGGAAAACTATTGCCTTATTTGTTGAAACAACAAAACAATGACATTTTATATCTGTAATTCAGACCAGCGATGGTCAATTGCAAAATGAAGTAAAATCGATGAATTATTAGTTTTATTATTTTTACACTGAATTTATATGACTTGGCAATATCTGTAATTGAAGAGTAAATTATTATTTTTCGAAATATAATTAAAATGGGAGAAATTTCATAGGAAGGTAAAAAATAAAGTGGCACAACCATCGGTATAATAAGTTTGCCAATGGCTTTTTTGGATACCACAGCATGCTATGTTGGAATTAGATTTTTAACTTTGCTGGATGCTGAAAACATTTTTTATGTGGTTCAGATCAAATTCATTCAATTCAATTCAAACCTTTATTGTCAATGCATAGCACGTGTACAATGAGATTGGCTGAGCCTCCCTTAGTTCACCTCCCACCACAGTATATCTCAATAACTCACAGTGAAAGACAGAAAATTTCTAACCCAGTAAATCATACTAACAAACACACAATCCTCTATACATATATGTGCATAACATTACATTATAATATATTGCGCCAATTAATAGCGTTCTAAGAAGGCACAGATTTCCACCATCTTTTGTCCACTGGCTTATTGCTAACTAGATATGCTTAGGAACTGCATATCTATTTGAGGAATATCTGTAGTCTCCTGTAATTCATTCAGAATTTTTTGACTATATTGAAATTTGTGCTTATATTTTAATTGCAGAAACATTATACTGGAGCCTGGGATGAAGCCAAAGCAAAAGGTTATGACTTTAAAGTGGACGCTCTTTCATTCAAGCATGCAAAGTCTTCCAGAGAAATTGCCAGTGAGGTATGAACTCTGTTATTTAAATGTTGCTTCTAAAATTACCGTATCATTTCACATCAAACAGATGGCAGAGTCATCTGATATCTTCATCTGAAACACATATAGATTCAACCAGTTGCTATTCTTCAAGGATATTATATTTTTGCATATATCCTTTATTTTGTTTACCTATTTCAAAATTTGAGATTTTAATATTAGCTTAAATTCAAGTTTTTTATTTATTTATTTATTTTATTTCTTCCTAAACTGCCAAAGAGATAACAGGTGAGATATTTAAGTAAAAGGAATATTTTATGCCCTAAAGTTTTGAATTCAATATTACATTCTCCTGCCATTTTAAAAAGGGGAAATCACTGTTTTAGTACATTGCTTTACATTTGGTTATTAAACTATATTATATATGGTTGATGTTCACTTACAAAACAACATTCCTAAATTCTGACGTATTCAACTATTATTGAATGGTTACTGATTAATGATGAAATTAAACCTGTTCATTCATTCAAAGTCCATCAATCATTAAAATACCAATTTTCACACCGTCTGGCATCATCCTGATCATTTAAATTGTTCTTTGCTTTGCTTTTCTCTTCAGTATAAATACAAACAAACTTACGAGAAACAGAAAGGTCATTACATTGGAACCCCTTCAGTCAAGGAAGATCCTAAACTTTCATGGGCTGCTCGAGTAATGAAGATGCAAAATGACCGTCTCTATAAACAAGCATACCAAAGTTCAAAAGCCAAAATCACCATTCCCTACGAAATGGTGGCTATCCAGGCAGCCAAGCAAGGGCAGGCTTTAGCCAGTGACATTGATTATCATCGTTATCTGCACCAGTGGTCTTGTCTGCCGGATCAGAATGATGTGATCCAAGCAAAGAAAGCGTATGAACTTCAGAGCGATGTAAGTATACTTCTGGCAGGAATAGCCAACACCCCAGATAATATACTCAAGATCAGTGGTGGGTTTCAAAAAGTTTTACTACCGGTTCTGTGGGTGTGGCTTGATGGGCTTGGCATGGCTTGGTGGGCGTGGCTTGGTGGGCATGGCAGGGGAAGGATTCTGTAAAATCTCCATTCCCTCCCCAATCCAGGGGAAGGTTACTGCAAAATCTCCATTTCCTTCTAATCAGCTGGGACTTGGAAGGAAGAGAATAGATGGGGGCGGGGCCATTCAGAATTTTTACTATACGTTCTCCAAACTACCAAAAATGTCCGCTACCGGTTCTCCAGAACTGGTCAGAAGCTGCTGAAACCCACCTCTGCTCAAGATCCAGAATGATCTTGGCAGCCTTGAACACTGGGCCCTAACTAACAAAATGAAGTTCAATGCTGAGAAAAGTAAGGTTTTACACTTAGGTAAAGTGAACAGGTATAGAATTGACTCAATAACAATAATTTTGATAAGGATCTTGGAGTTCTAGTGGACAGCCACTTAAATATGAGCCAGCAATGTGCTGCAGCCACCAAAAAAGCCAACGCAGTGCTAGGCTGCAGTAACAGAGGGATAGAATCAAGATAAAGAAAAGTGTTAGTACTGGTTTATAATGCCTTGGTAAGGCCACATTTGGAATACTGCATCCAGTTTGGGTCTCCACCATACAAAAAAGTTATAGAGAATTCCCAGAGTATACATATATATCAGATCTGCTTTGGCTTCCCAAAGTATTCATACATATAAGAAACTTTTGAACAAAAAATTGGGCAAATCTAATATCCTTTTAAAACTTGCTTAAGTTTTGATCTCTTTTGTTTTGTTAATTCAATAGAATTAGAGTTGTCCAGACAGATTGGCATACATTCCACGCCTTAATAACTTTTCTGCCTACTTAATCAAGATCATTAACAGATTTGAATTTTCGGATACCTTTTTTCCATTTTCTAGTTTGATTTTCTTTCATTTTTGTTGTTTCACAAATTTAACCATTTAAAATTAATTGAACAACTTTAGCCAGGACTTTCTGACACCCTATAAACCATATACTATATAACTATCTATTTACTATGTAAGAGTATTTGTTAAAAATATGAGCTGAATCATCTTATCCATCTTCTGTGACCCATTGTCTCATAGAATTTGTATAAAGCTGATCTGGAATGGCTCCGTGGGATTGGATGGATACCAGAAGGCTCTGTGGATGTGGTCAGAGTGAAAAAGGCTCAAGATCTCGTGAATGACAGGTTGTACAAACAACGCCCAGATGCACTGAAATTTACCAGTATACCTGATCCACCTCCAGTCATCCTGGCTAAGACCAATGCTCAACAGATCAGTGAGGTAAACTGAAATGTAGTCACTACCTCTGTGTAATGTGGCTGAAATACAGTGGCCTTTAAAAAATTAGAACGATTTTCACAAAGCAATTGAAAATTGTCTTTCCTTTCTCCCTTTCTTAGAAACTGTATCGTGACGCGTGGGATAAAGAGAAGGCACAGATCAATATTCCTCTCGATACCCCTGAAGTACTGCTCTCCAGGATGAATGCTGTGAATGTTAGCCATGTAAGATAATTTTATTTGTTAGTTTATAATCAAATTTAAACACCTAGTCATCTATCAGATGACACTCTGAGCAGTCAAAATACCATGTAGATATTAACAATGAAACAAGAATGGCAGAATATAGGTTGAGACTCTCTCATCAAAAATGTAAAACATTTACAACATGCATTCAGGTCAGATCTCCCATAGTAACCTTCTGGCCCCCCTGCACGGGGGGAAAGCCAAGTCTTTGTGGCCTTCTGAAAGGCCAGTAGGGTTGGAGTTGAATGTATCTTTGGGGAGAAGCTATTCATGACAGGGAAGTCTTGCTTCCTGGGTTCTTCCTAGGTCCTATCAGATATAGACAAGATGGCGAACCTATGGCACGCATGCCAGAGGTGGCACGCAGAGCCCTCTCTATGGGCACGCACACCAGGGGTGAAATCCAGCAGGTTCTGACAGGTTCTGGAGAACTGGTAGCGGAAATTTTGAGCAGTTTGGAGAACTG
>JANHFM010009853.1:13751-23758 GCA_032468115.1 Grayia smithii
GACCATGTTAAGTAATATACTGTATTTTTCTTGTCCTTCAATTCTAGGGTTAGGCAGTCCATCTCTGCACATGTATAGATCTTTTGTATAAGTTGATCTTCTGTCGGAATATTAGTTATTATCCACAGTATTCTCAGAAGTGTTTTTTCTAACACCATCCACTGTCTTAGAAGATAGAAAAAATAATGATAATAATAGGCTGACTGAAAATAATAATAAAAATATACATGAAAGGTCTTCCTTTATACCTGCCATGTATAGATACAGGATAATTGTATCTTGACTTCTGGAACTATAGCTAATTACAATGGAGTAAGAGTCACTGGTAAGATACAAAATTTGCTTGCAAAATTTGGCTGCATCAATAGAAATACCGATATACATATTAGGGGAAGTATTTTTTCTGTTGCATCCAGTAGTGGGACCCACCTTAAATGGCCTATCAAGTTCTGAGAAGGAATGAAAAAAACTGAAAAACAGGTGTAAAACTCAGCAGTCTAGATGATCTGGTGCTGGGAATAAGTCTTCTGAGGAGAGGTTTTGGGGGCATATTTTCAACAGAGGGGAAGATACTTACCCCTATTTTTTGGAGTATAAGATGCACCTTTTTCCTCCCTAAAAGGGGGTGAAAAGTTGGGTACGTCTTATACAGGGGTGGGTTCTACTTACCTTTACTACCGGTTCTCTTCATGCTTGCACTTTGCGCATGATCGGCGCATGCGCCAAATGTGTGCTCCGTGCATGCGCATTTACTATTCTACTAGAAAAAAACTTGAAACAAGCGCTCTGCATGTGCGCAGAGCAGAAAAACAGAGAAAACTGTAAGTACGGGCGCGTGGGTGGACCCAGCTCCTGGCCGCGGAGAACCGGTTTGGTGACGTCACACTGTCACCGCTACCGGATCATGTGAACCGGGCCAAACCGGGAGCCACCCACCACTGGTCTTATACATCGGATGTAGCCTTGCCCACCCACTGGCCCCCATGCTTTGGCCTCAATTTACCTCCTTAGAGCAAGCAGAAACAGCTTTAGCTTCAGCACAGCCTAATTAGTGTTAATTGTCCCGACGGTCAGCTGTTCCAGGCTGCAGCAATTGCCATAGCTTGCTGCCTGGGCCTCTGCTGCTTTCAGCAAGGAAATAAATTGCTGGGAGGTTGTTTTTTTTCTTGTGCTAATCAAGCTATGCTGAAAACGAAAATGAAAGTAAAGCAGGCTGTTTGCTCCAACCAGGTAAAATTGCTCGGAGACAGAGGCAGATTTCTTTTTCAGGAAAAAAGCCTCCTCCAGGAAGAAGCTTCAGGGAAAAAAGCCTCAGAGATTCTTTTTTGTGAAGCTCTGGGAGGCTTTCAGAAGCAGGAAAAAAAAGGTTTTTTCTGAAACTGAATTTCAGAAGAAGAAAAAAAGTTTTTCCTGAAACAGAGTTTCAGAAGTTTCAGAGGCAGAAAAAAAAGCAAGGCACAGAGCTCATAACCATGGAACCTGCTGCTAAAATTCACCTCTGGGAACAACTGATTGGGGGTATTCCAGGAGGCAGATCCACCCCCAGTCAGCTTTTTTCTTATTTTCCTCCCCAAAAACTAAGGTGCGTCTTATACTCCAGTGCATCTTATACTCTGAACAATATGGTATTTTGATAAGTGATTAATGATGAACTTAACTGAGCTAGGTAAGAGTTCATGTTCAATCCTGTACCATGATGATAAGGGTGGTGAACCATTCTCACTTCTCCACCCTTATTCTATCATCTGACTGTTGTCCAGATGTCTGATTTAAACTTACTAATATCCCGTTGTTGCAGAGGGAATAAGGAGCATTTACTATCTGTCTGTTTTAAGGATGTTATATAATGTTTTGCTGATAAAGTTGCTCAAATTCACCAGAAGCTTGATTCCTCATCAGTGGGATTTGAAATAATGACTGGACAACATGTTATATTACTGTATTTTTCAGACTATAAGATGCTCCGAAGTATAAGATGCTTTTGGGGAGGAAAACAAGGGGAAAAATGTGCCTCTGCCTCCCAGCAATTTACCTCCTTACAGCAAACAGCCTGGTCAGGTTCAGCACAGCTTGATTTAGCACAAGCAGCTGGTTGGCAGTTAGAGCAGCCTCCCAGAATATTGCCTGTCAGCTGTTTGAGGCTGCAGGGATCGCCACCGCCTTTTGTCGCTGTCGCTGCCCAATACTGCTGCCGCCTATCACCACCTCCACGCACCCCATTTTTGGCCTCCGTGCGTCCTGTTTTCGGCCTCCGCACGTCCCATTTTTGGCCCATTCCAGGTGGCAGGGATAAGCGGCAGCGACAAAGGATGGGGACCGGTGGGGGGCAGGGCTTTGGCAACATTCACTGCATAAGAGACATAGACATTTCCACCCACTTTTTTTGGGACTTTAAGACACATATACACCAAAGAATATGGTACTTGGAATTTATTCTAGTTTATAGACTTGATGAAACAAATAAAAGGCTTGGGGCAAGAGCTCAGCCACATGTAGATCCATGCCCTTCCTGGCTTTTTCAGATAGCCAGAGCAGGAGAGAATAGTTGTGTACAGGAGATTCATAACTGTTCTTTGGTGGATGAGATTATCCCAGTTGCCTGTAACAAGACATTAATGTGCCCCCTTCTAAAGGGGGTTCCCCTGGACCCCAGAATCTGGGTGATCTAGTCTCCAATATTGCTATTCCAATTAAGGTGGCTGAAAAAGAAGTTATGGCTCCAATTGTAGTCTGCTTGAGAAGAAGAAGCTTATTGGTATCCATTTTAATTGGTTAAGTATATGCCAGGCTAGGTATTGGACTGAGAAATATTAATCACTCTAGTAGAAAAGCTTTGACACAACTTGAGTGATAGGAATGCATTTGATCCTTTCAGTGACCTTTGGTGTCATTGACAAGCCTGGGTGGTTTGAGGATTGGTGCCACTATTTCACAATGATTTTCCTCCTTCTAAGTGAGTAATTACAATCAGTGTTAGTGGAGGAGAAAAGTTGGTTCTGCGGGTTTTTGATTCTCTCACTCCTGTTGCTTAGCATCTCTGTGAGGCTGCTGGAGAAGTTATCCATCAGTCTGTGGTGAAGTATTATCAGTATGCTTATGATACCCAATTATATCACTGAGCCAGAGGTGCTGTTGAGGCTGGAGGCTTTGAGAGGCTGGATGGGATGAAAAAATTTGAGGCTGTATCCAGACAAGAAGGACTTACTGTTTGTCCAGAGATCATCTGTTTTGTTATCTACTTTGTTGGTTATTCTAGGTAGGGTAGCACTTGCCTTACAAGGTCCATCACTTGGTTCTTCTCATAGCTTTCTCATAGTTTTGTGACAACTGCTTGATGGGCAGATTGAGATTGAGAAGGTATGCAAGATGGCTTTTAGTCTGATATAGATAGATAGATAGATAGATAGATAGATAGATAGATAGATAGATAGATAGATAGATGGATACAGACAGACAGACAGACAGAAGATAGATATTGTAATATACTACACCTAGAGATTGTAATCTCTGCATTATCTTCTGCATTCTGATAGTGAGAGTTGTTACTGCTAAATTACACTAATATTTCAGGCTTTGTTCTAGTTGCCAGTAAGCTGCTGGGTGTAATTCAGAGTGTTGGGTTTAACCCTTAAAGCTCTAAATATGTTGGCTCCTAGAATACCATCTTCTAAGTAAAATTGACCCATGACATATACTCATTCCATATCATAATATTGTGGGTCCCCACACCACATGAAATAAATTCACCAGTGACCTGGTGATAAGGTTTTTTGATGATGCCCTATGAAATAGCCTGTTCCCCAAACATTAGATCAGTGACAATTCTGACTTCATTCCAGAAGATGGTCAGATTATACTGAGTGGTTAAAAGTTCACACTGCGTTTTTAATCTTTGTTATGTCCTTTTTATTCTTATAAACAGTCTTCAAATTCTAGTTGCATCGAAATGTGAAAAATAAATATATTGAATACTCTTCTTTTCCTCCCCATTTTCATAGGTATAGCCTCAGAACACATGAGGAGTGCTTTTTGTGAAGAATTTGGGCATCATTAGCTCCAGAATCTTTATGAAGCATTTAACATTAAAGCATGGCAGAAAATAAAGAAAGGAAACCTAAAAATGCAGATGTGAGACCCAAAACCAGCCGGAGTAGGAGTGCAGACAGAAAGGACGGATACGTATGGAGTGGAAAGAAGCTTTCCTGGATAAAAAAGAATGAGAACAGTTCTAATGCCGAAATGGCAAATACCTCAGGAATACCTACATTAAGTCTAAGGAACCAGGAAAGAAAACAGAGCTGTTCCTCAGCTGAGATGGAGTTGGAACATGTATGTGGTCACAGGTTCTTAAGCCGTTCTTTTAAACAGAAATTGCAGGATGCAATGGGACAATGTTTCCCCATAAAGAGTTGTAGCACTCGGCATTCTTCAGGGCTTTCCCTGAAGAGAAAAATACATATCAGTGAGCTTATGCTGGACAAATGCCCTTTTCCACCACAATCTGAGCTAGCATTTCGATGGCACTTAATCAAGCAGCACACTGCCCCTGTAAGACAAAAATCTGAAAGCTGGCTAAGTATGGGTTCATCAAAAGTTGAAAGGAAAGATGAAGAACTGAGAGAGATTGAGAGGACAGATGAACCAGACTCCGATGTATTGCAGGAAAGTAATGTTATTGACCCCTATCCGTGTGATCCTCAAGAGGAATCTGCCATGGGTGGTAAGCAGCTAAAGAGCAGCAGAGAGGAAAGTGACATGGACTCTGATGATGAAGTAGTGACACTCTGCACTAGCTCCAGGAAGAGAAACAAACCACGGTGGGAAATAGAGGATGACCTGCTGCAGATGCCACTCAGATATCACACCCAGATTGATTATGTTCATTGTCTGGTTCCTGACCTCCTTCAGATCAATAATAACCCATGTTACTGGGGAGTGATGGATAAATACGCTGCAGAAGCACTTTTAGATGGAAAGCCAGAGGGGACTTTTTTATTACGTGATTCTGCCCAGGAGGATTATTTATTTTCTGTTAGTTTCAGGCGTTATAGTCGTTCTCTTCATGCCAGGATTGAACAATGGAATCACAACTTCAGCTTTGATGCTCATGATCCATGTGTCTTCCATTCTCGTGACATTACTGGACTTTTAGAACATTATAAAGATCCAAGCTCTTGTATGTTCTTTGAGCCACTTCTCTCAACTCCCTTACACAGAACTTTCCCTTTTTCCCTTCAACATCTATGCAGGACAGTTATTTGTAACTCTACAACTTACGATGGCATAAATGCCCTTCCTGTTCCTCCATCTGTAAAGCTGTATTTGAAAGAATATCATTATAAATCAAAAGTAAGAGTCCTCAGGATTGATGTACCAGATCAACATGCCTAGAAAGACATTCTGGAAATTCTTTATAATTATTCTGGGATATTTTGTTTTTATTTCTCTCTCTTATTAACAAAATTTTTCATGCAAAAATATCTACAGATCCCATTTAACTTTGCCTGAGCCTGATGTCCAAATAGATTTTTACTTCCTGTCCCAATGAACAGGTTTTATGTAAAAACACAAAATTGGTACTAATATTCTATAAAGCTTTGTGGAATTTCAAGGAAGCTATTTTAAAATTTTCATTCAAGTTTAACTTTTTAGATACGAAGCTAAGTCAAGGTTAATTTTGACTTGCCTTTTATAAACTAATTTATATGCACTACAGGCATGCTTGAAAAACTGAATATAGTAGTTCTTCCAGAATTGCCAATTTGTAGAGTTTTAAAAAATTATTCTGTCCTTGCTATAACAGTAAAATTAATAAGATTGTGATGCTCCTACCATTCTGGGTACTTGTTGTTTTAAATTTCATATAGGTTGCTTAAATTTTGAGATTTAAGTGTCACAACCATATGCTGTTTGTCAGAGTTTGGGGAGCTTTTATCATTTTTAATAAATGTTGAATATATATGTCTAATTTTCTGGGCATCTATTAAGAATCCTAAAACTATTGCAGAGCTTCTTAAAAGATTTTGATACGAAGTTAGAACATGTTTTAAAAAGAAAAGTGTATTGAACTACCAGTAGATGCTAGTTCCACAAACTAATAGCCATAGATGTTAAATGAAATGTATGAAAATAGTCTGATGGGTGTTTATCTAACTACCTCAGATCATATTCCCTTGTCCTACACTCTATCGGGGCACACTGGATCTTTTTCTCAGTCTGCTGACTTTCCTTTGGCGCTATTGTGTGTTTGTTTTGAGATTTAACTATTACATAGGCAATTTCTAAGGGCAACTATAACTAGGGAAGAAATGGTTAACAATCCATGATTCGCTTCACTTAAAACATACTACCTTGGAATGTCCAATTCTCCATGTAGCATTTAAAGTGAAGAAAAAGATTTCACAGAGGCCAGTAGAAGTATAGAGAATCTATACAATCAATCAACCAACCAATCAATCAATCAATCAATCAATCAGAATAGAGCTGGAAGGGACCTTGGAGGTCTTCTAGTCCAACCCACTGCTCAAGCAGGAGACCCTATACCATTTCAGACAAATGGCTCTCCAGTCTTTTTTTACAAACTACCTTCTGTAGTTTACATACTCAATATAAGTATATATAAGAATATATACTTATACTGAGGATCTCCACAGACATATAGGTGCAGCTGTGGAGAAGAGGATGGTGCAGTAAGAGCTTTATTTTAATGGCAGTTATAGTTACAAAAATTGTATGAAAAGAAAAAAGCAGATTCATAGTTCAATATCAAGTGAGATACTGTGAGCCTAGAAAGATTTTTCCCAAGGTAATGTACTTTTTAAAAAGAACAACACTTCCATGTCATAGATGTTATTCGGAGTGAATCTCATGACTGTCCTTACATTGTTATGCTTCTGAAACTGCTTCCCAAATTTCTGAAAACAAGAAATGACAAAATTATTCTTCTAAGTCTGTTTCATACCCAAAAAGCTGCCCTTGGAATCTCTGCATCTTCAAAACCAGTTTATGCATTCATGCGCTTTTTCCCTCCCCAAAAAATGAGCCAGGAAGCAGAACCTGGATCAATGGATGGAGTGCCATAAAAATATTCTTCACACCTAACAACCACATAGATTTTCTCTTATTCTTCTACGATGATCTCTCCCAAGCCTGGTCTTTCAGGTCTTCCAACAGAGCATCTGTTGCCACTGTAACTGAGTCCATCCACCTTCCTTTTTTGCCATTGTGATTTAGGGTCCAAACTATGTAACAGTTCCCCAAGCCTCTTTTGATATAAGTGTTCAAGAATGAACACTGACTGCAGGTGAAAAAATACCCTTTGTTTATTAAACTTGGTGTACCCATACGTAAATTGCTACCTACTGAATACAGATTTGTGTCCATGTGTCTGGGTTTTTGCAGCACTCTGCTTGTTTCTTTACCTTCTCCCTAACTAAAGCAGCTCTCTTATGCCATACTCAGACACACAACTTATCTACTTTTCAAATTGTTGCCATTCCTTTCTTATGATGCCACTCCAGTGTTTACCAAGCATATATTTTGGTTACTCCTGTCATGCAGGAGAGTGTTGTTATTGCAGATGATCACAATCACCAAGAATAGAGAAAAGAGTGTCCTTAAGATAAAGGTTAGAACAATATTACCCTCCTCTTTCAGACATCAATCTCTTGAAAAAAAAAAGTACAAATTGAGATAGATATACAATTTATCTGCATTCTCAAGGACAGCACTTTGTCCTCTTAGGATTAAAAGTAACTGGGTTTTTCCACAATTTTAAAACTCAAGGCTACAAATATCTGATTATATTTTAGCAATAATCTCCTTTCATTACATTTAGAAACTTGATTTCTTAACCAAATTCTATTTCTTTTTTGTTTGGGCCCCATATTGCTCTTAGATCTTGTGCTTCCTTAATTATTTGAACAGCGATTCTTCAGACTGTGTTGCAAAGCATTTCTTTGGAACAATTTGCAAAGCCCTATAAATAGTACTAATGCTTGAAAACATTATTAATATCACCTTTCTGTTCAGGTGCACATGAATTACTAACAAAATCAAAGGAATTTTATATAAAATCTCTTACCAAGATTTATCATGTGTTATAAAGCAGCTACAGAAAAATAAAAATGCAACATGAATATTTCGAAATATATATTTACTGGTGCTACTCAGATCTGTATTTTTTTTCCTTGAATGATGTATCAGTTGAGGCAATATTAAGTATAGCTACATAGATTATGAAATGCATGCAATATATTCATGGTAAAGACATAATTTGAAGGTCAAAAGGTTTGCATGGGAGACATTGATATGGACAGGTGATAAAACAGGATCTTTAGGAAAATTTACTAGACTTTCAATTAGGGGCCAAGGGTGGGACTTCTGATGAACACTGACTGGAAGGCAGCACAATAATACAGTTCAGTCCACCTCAACCCATACAGCTTGTCCATAAGGATATTATGGTTGATGGTATTGAAAGCAACTGATAAGTAGAACAAGGATCAGTAGTGGGTACCACTTACTTTCACAACTGGTTCGGAACTGTGAGCGCGTGTGTGCACTCCGCTTGCTTGCAGCCCATCTGCATATGCGCAGAGCGTCCATGATGATGTCTGGGCAGGTGGGCGGAGCCTCTTGCTGCTGCCACTACCGGTTCACCCTGAGTGGGGCGAACCAGTACAAATCCACCACTGGCAAGGATTGATGTACTACCCCCAGTGTGCTCTTGCTATATATCCTACAACAGGTAACCAATGCAGTTTCTATCAAATAGCTAGGACTGAAACATGATTGAAAGGGGCTCTGATAATCTGCTTTATCCAGGACCTGCTGTAGCTGTTGCATACCACCTTTTCAATTAATATCCAGTATGGTTGGGTCTAACAGTGCTCTTGAGGAGGGTGTGTGTGAATCAACACCTCTATAAGAAACAGAAAAACAATCCATAAGGAGCAATTTATCACTGCTATAATCCAGCCACATATCACCTAGGAGGCCTTTGGCAGCCAGGAAGGACATGAATCTAGTAAGCAGGTGGTTGAGCTCATAATCATAAGGGCTCTGTCTACTTGCTAAGGCCCAACAGGTTCAGACTTGTATGCACCAGAGTGGCTGTACGAGAAAGATGGGTGGTTTCTAAATATGGTATCTAAAAATAAATTAATATGTCTAGGCCCTGGGCTGCAGCTACCAATTATAAAGATGATGTTGGGGAGAGGAATCACGGATCATTTGTACTATCAATCTAAACTCACTGAATGTGTGAGCAAGGTATGGAATTCACTGCTGTGGAATATAATAATAGACACCAGCTTGGATAGCTTTAAGAAGCTATTAGATAGATTCAAGAATAATGCAGCTGGAATGCAGTGTTTAGACAGCAGCATTGCTTGGTTCATCAGGATGAATATAAGATTGAAGAAGAGCGACTTACCAAGAAAATGGCAATAGTGTTCTGTCATTAGATTAAAATCAGATTGTTGGGTTAATAGTGAAAGGTCAAGAGATAATCTTCCAACTTGCTATAATATTTTTGTTTGGTTTGCTTTTCATTTTATACAGGACATTTTACTGTGATATCTGTTTCCACAACAGCAGGTGAGGCAAACCATTTCTCATGTCATAGTTTACTATCTCAGCAGAAAAACAGCTCATCCAGCTGGCAGTTGTGTTGGTAAAAATAGTGACTGTCCCTTCTACCCTGTCCCATTGACATGCCTCTGTTGAATAAGGAGGAAGGACTCTTTCCAAAAAGGAAGACCTCTGCGAGACAAAGGTGATGCCCCAATGCCAAACAGAGAACACTAAACAGTTTGTTACTAGAACAACAATTTAAGTGCCGTTAATGTAGGTGCCTATTATCCAAACTTGGCTTGTAGAAAAATCTCTCTCTAAACCAGTGTTTCTCAACCTTGGCCACTGGAAGATGTGTGGACTTCAACTCAGAGCTGGCTGGGGAATTCTGGGACTTCAACTCAGAGCTGGCTGGGGAATTCTGGGAGTTG
>JANHFM010009853.1:35321-52365 GCA_032468115.1 Grayia smithii
CTGACTGCTCTTTAGAAGGCCAGATCCTGAAGATGAAACTCAAATACTTTGGCCACCTAATGAGAAGGAAGGACACACTGGAGAAGAGCCTAATGCTGGGAATGATTGAGGGCAAAAGAAGAAGGCGACGACAGAGAACAAGGTGGCTGGATGGAGTCACTGAAGCAATAGGCGTGAGTTTAAATGGACTCCAGAGGATGGTAGAGGACTGGAAGGCCTGGAGGAAAGTTGTCCAAGGGGTCGTGATGGGTCGGACATGACTTCACAACTAATAACAACTCTCTACAGAAGCACCCTACAGAAGAGACCATAAAACAGCAGCCTCTGGCGAGTGTTATTGCTCTGGAAACTAAGGGAAAGTCAGCTTTGCCTAAGCCCTGGTTTGGAGCCTTCAAATAGACATTGTGTTTACCCACTTTTCTGGAAATCGCTTGTTAACTGTTTTTTTGAATATTAAGAACCTTCAGAACAACAGGTTTCATTACAATGTGGTGTTTTGTTTTTCTCTCTGCACTTTTTCTTTTACATTTTCCTTGGTTTGTATTTGTTATCTCTATATCTGCCAATCTTAATATAAATTATTAAAATAAGGTGTTTATAGAACATTAATTGTATAGTGTGTTAAATATTGTGTTTACGTGTTTAATATGTTTAATAGAACTGAACTACTTGTGGGATTATCTTCTCCCAAGAACACCTGTCTATCCCACAGACTCCTATAGGGCAGGCAG
Organism: Grayia smithii; assembly: GCA_032468115.1. Classification (NCBI taxonomy): domain Eukaryota; kingdom Metazoa; phylum Chordata; class Lepidosauria; order Squamata; family Grayiidae; genus Grayia; species Grayia smithii. The sequence goes on from JANHFM010009853.1 coordinate 36,053, forward strand.
GATCCCACATTTAAACATTATCATCTTATGGAAGTTAGGAAATGTGTCTTCAATGGCTGCCCTTTTATTCTGGAACAATTTACCTCCGATATATGAACGCTACTTGCCTTTAGGAAAGCCATTTAAAAAGCCTCTTTTAAATAGAATGGTTTTAGTGGAATCTCTTGGTTATTTCATTATCACATTCGGCTGCCATTTTACATGCTAGTACATTGAAGTACATTGCTCTTTTTTAATGTTGTATTTGTATTGTTACTGTGTAATTTTGTTTACGCTAACCAGAATCTAGACTCCCAGTTTGAGTTGGGTGGGCTTACAAATGCATTAAATAAATAAGTAAAATGTTTTTATATTTATGTAAGCTGCCTTGAGTTGCCATGTGTGAATAGGCGGCAATATAAATTTTCTAAAATAAATATATAAAATAAAATAGTATTGATATTGAAACAGATATTTTAAAGATACAGTTAGTTCCATCAATTGAGAGAATTCAGTTTATGGTCATTATACTATCTTCACATGATTGTATATGCTTGCCTAATTCAAGCTGTTCCTTCAGGCTCCTGTTACGTTCTGCCATAAAATAGTATATTCAAGGAAACTATGCAGGCAGTATAGTATGATGGCTCTCCATATACCTCTTGATCCGTTACTTCAGTTTCAGTGTTGCTGTCTTCTCAGTGGGTATAGTATTGCCTGTTTCTAGGCTTCCTCCTGAGGGTGAGATGAGCAAGAACCTTTGTGCCACTTTCGGTCACAGCTAAGTCTAACCTAGGTTTAATAAGCAGCAAGAAAGAGCTATCTGGTTATATTTATCTTTCCCCATTCCTAGCCTAGGTGTGGTGCCAACAATGACGATTAGTAGAGTAGCAGCTATTGCCGCTGAAAAATTTCTATTTTTAGCTTTTCCATAACTGAGTGGCAGAGTAATTTTTTTGCCAGCATGTGTTCTTTTAGAACGATACAGCTGAGGCCGTTGGTTTCCACTTTCAGCACAGGAAGCCAAAGCCAGATTTGGTAGGATTCCTAAGTGCATAATGAAGTGGGGAGGGAGGAGTTTCTCTCATGCTGAAAATGACAGAAGCAGATTTTAGCATTACTGGCTAACCTTGATACTTGGCATATGGTTTGTGTGGCTGAATTGCAGGTAATCTTCAACTTACTACCACAATTGGAACTGGAATCTTCATGGCTAAGTCATGCAGCCATTAAATGAGCATGCCTGATTTTATGACATTTTTTGCAAGGGTTATTAAGTGAATCCGGCTTCCTCATTGATTTTGCCGAAGCCCTCTGGTAATATCACAAATGGTGATCACATGACCCTGGAACTCTGCAACCATCATAAATACATGCTGGTTGCCAAGCAACCAAATTTTGATTACATGGCTCCTGGGTTACTATTAATGGTCATAAGTGTGAGGACCACTTTTCCAGCACCCTAGTAACTTTGAACAGTTGTTAAGTGAATGGTAAGTCGAGGCCTACCTGTAACACATTTGAGATTTAATAACTAAAGTTGGGAAAATGTGAATAATGCCAGTTTCAATAAAGATATGTGAGGACAACATTTTTCTGTGGGAGCCCTTCTTTATATATGTTTCATTATGCCGTCAATTTATATTAGATCAGGGGCTTGATACAGGCAGGCAGATCTTTGAATTGTGATGTTTTAGCCATTCAGGAAGATCAAAACAGAATGTCTGATGGTTTTCAGGTTTTGAGACATCCAGCAGGTTTTGCTAATGCTTCATGTCACACTTTATTGCTCTCTTCAAAAAGATGGAATCACCATTGAACAGGCAAAATTCTTGTGTTTGGCAGACGGAAGTTCGTTCTTTGACAAGCTCTTTTTCCCCCCTCTTTTATCAAATTCTGTCATGACCCTCAACTTCAGTCAGAATCCCTCATCTAAGCACTAAGGTGGTATCTCTCTCTGTTTCATTATAATTATAGTCTTTGTTCCTAAATTGTAACCTATGCATGTTTCTTTAAAGGCAGACTTAAAGATATGTAACTCAGGAGTTGCAAATGGATCCTGCAATCAAACCAAGAAATTTTATTTTATTTTTGTATACTGTAGCCAGAAGTTTATTAAACTGATCATTATTTTTATTTTTCAGGAAAAATGTTAGCTGCTGATGACTTTTCGGTGAGTGGTGCATTCTGTCAGCTTCATAAAGTGTAAACAGTTTGTAATAAGTAATGAAAAGAATTGAGATGTTGCTTTTTATATTATTTATTTATTTAATTCAGCTTATATGCCGCCCTACTCCCTAAGGACTCACGGCGGCGCACAGATAAAACCATATAAACAATAAAACCATAAAATAAAACAATGTTAAAACAATCAATATAAATAATTAATACCCAAAATTATTGAGGAAAGTCTCACTAGTATGTTAAATAGGTGAAAAGTGAGTTTTTATGAGTTTTCATAAAGTGAGTTTTTATAAGCACTAAATAAACAAGGATGTACCCAAAATGGAAAATATGCTTTGTTTCGAATCAGAAACAAATCATCACATTTTGGAAATTCTGCTGAAGCTGTAGGTCAGCCTAGTGCAAAGAAAATTTGAAATACAAGTAGTCCTTGGTTAATGACCACACCTTCAGGTAATCAGAAGAATAATAGATCCATTCCTTCAACAACATACACACATCCTTTCCAGCATCTATCCTTCCCTTTCTTTCTTTCTTTCTTTCTTTCTTTCTTTCTTTCTTTCTTTCTTTCTTTCTCCCTCCCTGCCCCTCCCCATAGATTTATTTATTTATATTTCCTATTTCTGAACCACCCATCTCCCTCAGTAGATGCTACTACTTCTCCCAGCACAGTATACAGTATCCCACTAACTTGCTTCTCATTGTCTTCCATCCCTGCCTTCAACTACTACTGCCACTGAACTAGCCTATGTAGATGTTCCTTACTGAGATGGTCTCAACATCAGGCTCACAGCATGGCATATTCCACAGGCCTGTACACACACACACACACACACACACACACACACACACCCCTCCACACACACATATTGTTCCTCTTTCATTGTCTCCAGTTTAAATGATAGATGGGTGAGAAGGTATTGGTCAAAAATTCACAAATTAGTCACAAATTCCCACTGATATTTTGTTTTCCCAGCTGTCCGATGCTCTGCCGGATAGTTCTCCTGCCAAGAGTTCCTCAGTGGGCAATACGAAGCCACCTCAACAGCCCAGCCAGCCTCCACAAGCCTGGCCAACCTCCAGTCCCTGGAATAATGCACCAAGTGCTCCTCCTGCAGCTCCGTCCGGTTTGCCTCCTAGCTCATCGACTTCCAACGTGCCTTTTGGACCGCCACCAACAGGAATGTATCCTTCCCTCCCCCCTGGGGCACCAGTTCCTTTTCCTCCTCCTGGTTCTACTTGTCCTCCAGGTGCTCCATATCCACCCCCTGGTCCTGCCCCACCAGGGCAATATCCACCACCAAACATGCCCTTCCCAGAGATTCCAAGGCCATATGGGGGTCCCACTGAACCAGGTGCTCCCCCTGCTGCTGTTGGAGCATGGGGATCCATGCCCACTGGAGGGTGGGCAGCCTCAGTTGGGGGACAGTATCCTGCACCTAGTGTGCCATATCCACCTCCAGGGCCATATTCCACTCCCACTCAGACTCCAGGGGCTGCTCCTACAGTGCCATGGGGAGCTGTCCCCCCAGGACCATGGGGACCTTCGCCTCCTGCCCCATTTCCTCCACCAACAGGATCCTATCCAGCTCCAGGGTTGTACCCAACGCCACCTAATCCTTACCAAGTGCCACCTGCGCCTGCTGGAGCACCATCCATACCTGGTGGCCCTCATGTAAGTAAGATTTTTCTTAGTTATGGTGCAACTAAACTTCAGAGGCAAAGGAGTCTAGTAATCATGCCCATTTGATGTAGTTCTTTTTTACTGCTATGGCTTCCAAGTGTTTCTGTGTGAATTTGTCTAAGGAGCCTTGGTTGGTTGCAAAATGTGTCTAGGGTGCACATTGTTTATAGGGCAAACTAAAGTTCATAATTGCCCCATACCATATCTTAAAACTGGGTATTTCCAGGGAAAGACCAATATCTGTGAATAAGATGGCTTCCCCTGCTCTTTAGAAATTTTCAGAAAATTCCCAGAAAACCTTTTGAAAGCATTATAGCTAAAATGATGGGGTTTGACACACATGTAAAATAATTGGTCCTACCATCAGATTTAGCAAACTCTTAAATCATTAATCTCATTGCATCTCTACCAACAACAACTTACTCAAGCCTTTCCTACTATATAAGTGTAGTGAAGCCCGGTTAATTCACAATAACACCTTTTGTTAATACAATGTCAGGTAAGATACTTTTGGTATTGATGTTGATAGTTCTACATACTGTCCAGGTAAAATTGCAAGCACAAATTCTTTGTGCAGTTTACAGTAATCCTTAGAGTTTGTATGTAAAATATCTGTTGGTTTAGGAAAAAAAGGGGAAAAGATGGCTCTTGTTGGTAAGAAGGTTGGGGTTACCATACAGATTCTAGTCTCTTCACATGGTGTGTTGTCTGGCAAGGAGCTAGTGTATACCACAGAGAATGCCACTCTATGAGACAGTGGCATTCTCTGGCCAACAGATGCCATTTAAAAGCATGCCATTTTATTGGCTTAGTATAAGTAGTCCTTGACCTACAACCACAATTGAGCCCAAAATTTCCATTGCTGAACAATGGCCTTGAAACAGGGATGAGCACTACCCCCTATAGTCAGCAACAAGTAGCAGAGTAAAATCCGCAGGGACTCCTTTATCTTTTACCTTTATTCTGTCACAAGTATCAAATGTTTCTGGGCCAATCATTGCTGTTTTCCCTTGTCAGAATTTGATGTTTTTTGTTCTGACCCCATGCAAGTGGTATCAGGAAGCTGCAGGTGGTTCATATAAAATGGCAATACATATCTGACAAATTCTAACTTTTCTATTTCATTATTTTTAACTAAAAATATTTGATCTTGGAACGATAGAAACTGATTTGTTTTCATGTTTATCTTTTTTCCCCCCAGCCCTACCGTTGAACTTGTGGCAGGCTGATGAGGTACTGCCTCCCTACCTATTTACACGGAAAAGTTTTTAGTAATCTTTTGGAGTCTTGAAGAGCCTACCTGTGTTCTGCCAGCCCATTTGTGGTGTGAGGGAGCACTCCTCCAACGCTTATTTTGTGTGAGATGGATTAGGATAAACAAGTTGACTGCCCCAGCTCTCTAATCCTTACTCTAGTCAAGATTTTATCAAGTGACATTAGCCTAATGAGTAAGGACTAACCCTGGATCAATACTACGACTGTTTCTTAATTGCGGATTTAGAGGATTGACCTGATTGACCGACCACATCTAATTTAAATAATTTCAGTTATCTGGAGAAGTTTCTGAAGAAATGAGCTAGGCACCTTTCATCAAATTGAAGAGAAGCAAAGAACATTAATTTAAAGCAGTTCTCGGTATCAGACTTGATTTGTTCTATTTGGGAAACCTTTGAAGAGATGAATATCTGATATTTGATGCTTAGTTCATACAACAAACAACCTTGGAGAGCATCAGTTTGGTTTAGATGTTCAGGTAGTTCAAATAGATATTTCTGACATGAGTTTTCCAGCTCTATTAGCCATCATATTTGTTGTGAGCCATCTAAAAATAATCTGCTTTTAAGTCTGAAGCTAAAACGTGGCTTTAGCTTGAGCGAGCCTCAAAATCATTTGAAGAGTTTTGTGTGCTTCACTTCTGCAAAGCAAAATTTCTTTTTAAAAATTCTTGCAAGAAGGGGTGGGAATGTAATCAGTATAATCTCTTCTCTGGCAGCTCCAGAGTCTTTGAAATTTAATTTGGAAACTTTACTTTCATGTGAACATCTGGTCTTGGGATAACAAACTAAACAGGAAAATTTCTCTACTTGAGGATGTCTCTTAATGCTCATGATTAGATTATTGCAATGTAATTAATTAAAATGTACTTGATGAATATTGACAGTAGATGCAACAATCTAGATGTACAGTTTTCTCACTTCCATTTTGGGATGAACACCAAAAGGCCAATCCCTTGTGGAATTTCCCATGGAGGAAATATATTGGACTCATTTATCACAGTTCACAAAGAATACAACATTTTATCACTGTCTTACTGATAAGTCCATGTTCTAACAGTTGACAACTTCCTTCTATGGTCTCCAGAAATTTGCTTAACACAGATGTCTAGCATTTATCATAAATTGGCTGTTTCCAAGCTTTCTTGGCGAGATTTTTAGGGAGTCCATATTCTTCCTAAGAAATAATGGAGTAGCTTAATTTAGTAGGAATGGATATGATTTAGGCATGCGTCCTGTAGTGTTTGTGGAAATATTTATTTCCTCAAATCAAATGAATTTGAAAAGGCTCTTCATTTTCTTTCTCATCCCTTCTTGTCCTAGTTGTATTTCTCATCCCCCACCCGCATTGGTTTCATGTTATCTTCCTGTCTTTCCTCAATGGTCAGCTTCTCTTGAAGGATATTGCATATTCCTATTAAGTTTAAACCACAGAAATTTGTATGGGTGATAGGTTTAGAATTCCAGTGATCTTTGGAAATATCAGATAATTTAGTTTAATTGTGAGAACTGCACTTTGGCAAGTTTCACAAGTAAGCTACATTACTAGTTATTTTCAGGTAGCATTGATTGAGAGCGCCGGTGCTAACTAACTTTGAAGTGACATCCCATTTAACTTTGTATTATCTAAAGCAGTTATTTGAGGATAGGTGTGTTTTTCTTCATTGTAGGCGCATCCCATTTTCTCATTTTGAGTACACGGTGGATAAATGTATCTGTCTCTGATGAGATCTTCCTCTTCCATGTTCCAGTTTGTACTGCATGATTGGCTTTAAAAAGGAATCCGCTACAATGTAGAAATATTAAAGTGAAGTATTGTGGAAAGATACTAAGAAGCTTTGTCAGAATTCCAGTTCAGATTTGAAAAAAATAGATATTTTCTATGTTGGCTTACAATGAGGGAGACTAAATATGACTGACAATAAAAGTATACAAGTTTGATACTTGGCACAACACTCTTGAGGTGAATGCAATTATATGAAATAAATGTGGATCAAAATATAGAATAGGTTAGTATTAATTCTTCTGTGTTTTGCCTACTCTATAGAAATATTAAATTTTACAAACTCCTAAAGAATGCAACATTTTTCTAAGATGACAGAATACTTTTTTTTTTTGCTAAATCTTAAAATCAAGCTCATAGAATAGATTTGCCCTAATACGTATTGATTTCTCCCCATCCTAAAGCTAAATTATGATAAAAACACGATTTTGTGTTTCTAGCTATCGGGGCAGTCCCAATACAAACCTACTCAGAAGGAAGTCCTATTACCTTCAGTGACATTTATGTAAGCAGTTGTAGGGTTGGAGCCATGTCAGACTGGGACCCTGCTTAAATTAGAAGTAAAAGCATTCTGGCAGGACTTCCTCCATGTTATATCTGCTGGTGGGATTGGCTGAGATTCTATGTCGTGCACCTGAGAAAGGTGGTCAGCCATTGCTCCAAATAAGGGATTGTAACATAAGAACACTGCAATGCAGCATTTTATATAGTTATAAAACTCTAAATGTTACCTGTGCATATCATTCAGATTCTGCTGCATAAGGGTTGGGAAGGCAGAAAAGGCTCCATTGATAGGCCTGCAGCAGCATTTGCGCCATCCTTCATCGCTGGAAGTTTTGCAAGCCTATTAGCTGTTTGCTTGACTTTTCTTGTGGCATAATTCCACATTCAATGCCTTGGCCCCCTTTTCACAGAAATACTCCACGAACACCTTTTCTGCCTACAAAAGACTCTGTCAGCCTTTAATTTACCTTTGATGCAATCAAAGGTAATTTACCTTTGATGCTGGAGGCAAAGAGGACTGTAAGAAACTCTGCAGAGCCAGCAAAACGATGATATGCAGCTGACACAGTTCTATCCTTGTATCAAGACATTTGAGGCTAGCCTGTAAGTTGCATATGAGTGTGATGACATCATCCTGTGCACGTTATTTGCCTTTCCATGCCCCTATAACCTGGCTGGAAATCCTTTAGTGTATTGTCCAAGAGAATATATATATATACACGTAGGAAGAAAGGACAAGATACAATCAGATTTTTAAAATGGGCAAGCTCTGTGGTTCAAAATCCAACTAAAACAAAGCTTGCAAGTCTTGATGGGGGTTCAGCATCTCTGCTTATCTTATTCCTTCATGTTAAGAAGTTTTTTCCTTGCCATATGGAGATACTATTCCTCCAACAGTGGAAGAAGACTCCCTTTCAGAAAGCAATTGTAGTTTGACGCTGTGTAGTAAAACCTTTTTAACCCTTCTGTCTCATGTGTGAGTGATTTGGGGCATGATGCTTGTTATGCAATGAAATTTGTATTGTTTCTCTATTGTGTTCCTTGTGAGCTAAAACTGCTGAGAAGTTTCGGGTGAGTTGTTCGGCTTGTGTTTCCGGGATGTTTATTTAACTGCTTTTGTTTATGACATGGAATTATTAAGCAATCACACTTTTGAAGTATAGACCATATCACCTGCTGCTGTATTTTTTTCTTTATAGATGACAAATATTTGCTGTATGATGGTAGCGAAGAGGCTTTAAATACAGGATTTGATATTTTTTGAAAATGGTGTTACTTTTTGTATACACTTAGACATTTAGCATATTTCAAGATGAGACTACACACATTACACTTCATAAAAGTTTTATTTCAGATACTTGCCTCTACAACAAGGGCTTTTACTGGTACTTACAAAGTGATTTTAATTCACTTTGATTGTTGACACATCACAAAAAATTCTGGGTAATTAATTTTGATTAGATGCTAAGAAAACTGTAAGATCTTTACTACCCCTCTTACTTTATTTCATTATGTTTCGGGGTGGAGGAGACAGAGATGGGTAATATTACAGAGGCATCCAATTCAAATTGACAAATTCAGTTTTGCCAATTCATTAAAAGTTTTTGGATTATAAAATGGGGGGAGGGACACCAAAACATTTGAAGCTGTTTTAGTTTTTGACAGCACAAGGACAAATAATAGATCCTTTAGAGCAAAATTTAGTCAGAAAATTTCGTGGGTGTTTCTACTATTTCTAGAAATATTCTCCCTATACCTCTATTAATAATAGAAATAATAGGAATCAGTACAGCTCCAGATTATCCCTCAATCCTATAGTAAATTTGTGCTGTACCAATACAAAGAATGTTCAATTTAAAACACTCTCTGATCCCTAGCAATTAAAAAAAGTTTCTGCAAAAGATTAAGGAGTGGGCTATGTCCTCTTCTAGTCTGAACAATTCTGGAAATTGCTGAATCTCTCTGGGACAACAGGATCTGGATCCGTGAATTTGTATACAGTAAATTAACTCTTAAATCAGAATATGGGACGTAAGCTGCATGGAAAAAAATATATCTTGAATTAGTCATAACCTGATCCCACAAGTTCTCAGAGAAGAAAAGGGATCAGGAGGAGTCAGAACCAGCATTCAGGAAAGGTAAAGCCCATGCCTATCCAAGGCAAGATAACCTGACTTTAACCAAGGATGTCCTTCACCCAGCTCCACCAATGCATAGGCGTTAAAGAGGCAGCAACCAAAAGCACAATGCTGATGGCCTACAGCCAACCAGAGTCAGTAGAGTTAATCTCTGAAGGCCAGGGCAGATGAGAAACAGCTGTGCTTGGGTGGAGCTTGGAGCTGAGGCTGTTTAGGAAACAACATGCAGAGGTTTTCTGAAATGATACATACTTTCTGAATATTGAAAGATTTCTTCATTTCTTTCTGAAACCATGACCTTTGAGCAGTCTCGGACCACTGCCTGCTTGGTATGTATAACATATACAAACTCTAGGTCATAAAAGTGGATTTATGACGAGGGCTAGGCCTGATACTTTGACATTTGTCAACAGATAAGCATCTCTGGGAAGCCTGAACACGCAGGACAAAAAAAATGCTGTGGAGGTTCCCACCTATGTTGGGAACCCCACCTGGTTGGCTGCCAGGATTTATAGTAGCACTGTGATTTTAATTGGTACATTATTCTATGTGCAGTACAAGACTTATTTCTCCTGCACACAAGCAAACTTTTAAGGATAGTTGAACTAAGAATGACTGGCCTAATGTCCCCCAATGAGTTTCTATGTTTAATGGTGGGCTCAAGCAGCATCTCAACACCAGTAGCATATAGAAGAAAAGTAATTTGAGTCCTATGCACATCAGCTGTGCAAAGCAGCACTACTTACACTTGAGTTGCTAAAATCAAGCCAACAGCTTAAAATATATTGGATATGCTAAAATGAGCTAATTAAGTTTCTATAGATTCTAGTTCTATCAGATGGGTCTAACAATGTTTTACTGTTATTTATTGTTCACTTATATCATTCCACAATCCAACAGTACTCTCCTTGATTTTATGGGAATATACAAACAAAATATCCACAGTCCGTTTAACAATGTTTAATAAAACAGGCAGAAATGCGCATAACATTCAAACACTCTTCTGAAGGATGTTTTTAGCTGCTTCTAGGGGGCAGCCAAAGTTGGAGTTAATTTAAAATGTACAAGGAGGCTATTCCAGAGGATTGGTGGTGCTATAGAAAAGCTGTAATTCCAAACTTCCCAAAAACAAATCCTCTATTCCACCTGAAACTGAGGAACCACTAGCTACTTTCTCCAACAAGATCAAATTGATCAAGGCTAGTTCCCGTGGGCAAATGGTCCTGATAACCTGGACTAAGCCATAAAAGGCTATAAGTTAAAGTCAGCATTTAAAATCCTCGAGTCCAGAGGGAGCCAATCCAGGGGTAGGTATACCCATAGCAAAGGTATCATCTGCTCCCACCAGCAAGTATGGGATAATATGGTGTAATTCTGAGTGGTCTTGAAAGGCAGCCCCATGGAAAATGCATTGCAATAATCCAGTAATATTCTAGTAGCATCCCATCCATGAATTTATTGTACTCTCTATAAACCTCAATTGATTAACATGAATCTACAGGTAGATCTTAACTTAAGATCACAGTTGGGACCAGATTTTCCATTGCTAAGCAAGTTGAGTGAGTCATATAACCTTTTTTGCCATGTTAAGAAAATCACAATAGTTATAAAGTGAACCGATGCAGTCACTGAATGAATTAAATGCAATCAATAAATTAATCCAACTTCCCCCATTGACTGCTTGTTTGAAGCTGGCTGAGAAGGTTGCAAATGGCAATCATATAACCATGGAGATGCTGCAATGGTCTTAAGTGTGACTTCATAAGTAACTTTTCAGTGTAACTTTGCTAAACATGGTTGTAAAGCGAGAACTTCCTGTTCTTGCCTTTTAAACTACAAGTGCAGTTTCATGGTTCAGCCAGAAGATAGCACTGTTTTTCAACAAACTTCCTACTTCATGGCTCATTCTGCAGACTTGGGATATCTGAAAAGACGTCCCACAGAAGACTATTAATATAGTTCTTCATTCTATGTACAGCACATGGAAATACAACTTATAAGTCAGATTCTTAATAGCACAAGGAGTCTGAAAGTGCAAGTAGTTTCCCTATGGGGTAATGGATTTCTTTTTATTAAAAATATTCAATACAAGCTGGGCAGCCATCAGGTTTTAATTTGGATTCCAGCAACGGGCGAGGACTTTGATTGAATGGCCTAACCCCACGAATTCCCAGCCAGTAAGGCCAATAGCTGGAGATCAGGAGAAATGGTCCCAACACAACTGGAGAGCACAAGATGGGAAAGGCTGGAGTAATGATGCTAAATAAAAAGTCCTTAAGGCAATTCTGGCAAACTGAAGCGAATCATTATTTTCCCAGCTGCAATCTTTTTAACAGAGTTGGAAAGGACCTTGGGGATCTTCTAGTCCAGCCCTCTGCTCAAGCAGGAGACTCTATACCATTTCAGGCAAATGGTTGTCCAATCTCTTCTTGAAAACCTCCAGTGGTAGAGCACCCACAACATCTGAAGGCAAACTGTATCATAATTAATTGAACTGACTGTCAGAAAATTTATGTTGGTTCTCTCCTTGATTAGTTTCCATCCATTGCCTCTTGTTCTGCCTTCAGGTGCTTTGGAGAATAAGTTGATCCCCTCTTTTTTTGTGGCAACCCCTTAGATATTGGAACACTGCTATCACATCACCTCCAGTCCTTCTCTTTGTTAGACTAGACATACCCAGTTCCTGCAACTGTTCTTCATATGTTTCAGTTTCCAGTCCCCTATTCTTCTTTGTTGCTCTTCCCTATACTCTTTCTAGAGTCGGCATCTTTTTTATATTGTCGCAACTAAAACAGGACATAAGATTGCAAGTGTGGTCTTGTCTATAAAAAGGAGATACTGTAATAATGCCAATCTGTTGTAGGAAGTCCCCCATCCTAGAAGAATGAAACATTTTGGGAAATATTAAAAAGGCAGAATATTATATTTCCTAAAGAAATGGAGAAACATGTTCTTAAAGACAGAAACCAGCCCCCAAGTCTTTCTTAATAGCCAGCACTTAATAGCATCTGCTATTAAGCATCAGGACTTATGAGATAAAGAGCTTATTGAAAGAGGAAGACAAGAGTCTAGATAGCTCTATTCATAAGCAAAGCAAACAATGTAGGCAGAAATCCATCCAAGACAGGATATTTCAAAACTTCTTGGCAGAATGGTAGGGTCAGAAAGCAGACCCTCACCCAAGATCCAACACAGGACAAAAGCCATTAGCCACAATAGGAATTGCCCAACACCCTTTTAGAAGACAAGACCCTTCATTGCACCCCCCAGAGCAGTCCAAATTTCAAAGTCACAGAAACCTGGGAGCTCAGATAAACAATATGCCAGAGGTTGACCAGATTAGCTCAGTCAAGCACCAAGGATTTCCATTTCCCCTTTTGCCTTTAGAGCCAGCCATGACCTCACAGGAATCTGACAACAGCCAATAGAATATTAAGGGACATGTTCTTGCACAGGAATAGGAAGCTCAGATACAAAGCCCAAAGAAGGAATAAAACCCACCCACTCTCAACTCCATTTTGTCAGCTGCCCAGAATCACATGTGGTTGGTGGTTCTGCTTCATCAATAAACCCTTTTTTTCCAATCAGCCTCTATGTTTCCAGTGTCTTTCTCCCTGTTTGGAACTGAACCAGATGGATTTTCCTTCCAACACTGTCTTCATAGAGCTGCTGGATAGGTTCCTGGGGGAATACATATTATGTGTTAAGACTGGGAAAGGAATTTTAATTGCTTCAAAGTGTGACTCATAGCTGTTTTTGCAGAAAAAGTTTTGTCATCAATTCATTCTGGAGTTGTGTCTATGACTTGGAGCCATGTGATTCCAATAGATAGGGTACTCACATGAGCAGATTGCACCAACAATAAGATCTTCTGGGTAGCTGTGTTCCTTTGGAGCATCCATGTGATTCTGATGCTTGTAGAAAAGGGGGGAGGGTTTGCATCACAAGTTGCTACCTTTCACCCCATTGAATGACACAGAGCAGCTCTTGTCTCAGAAGAGCTGCCTGACTTAAGCCAGGATTAAAAACTCAAGACAAGACGAGAACAGAAGTTCAATAGGTAAAATGAGAAGAAGAAGCATATACCCCAGTCTGACCCACTATATGCCTGCTGAAAGGTTAGTAATTCTAAATTTTTGTACCTGGACATATTAAGAAACAGGCACACATTTTAAATAACTATGAGCAGCCCTGAATGGAAAGGTGGTTTGGAATGAAGAAATTATGCATCTTTAGGCAGAAATGGGTCACTGGCTCCCAGTTCATTATTTGCTCAAAAACCTGAATAAAAATTCAATCAGTATACGCACATGAAAGAAATGATAGCTAGATGATCCCCCAAATAAAGTCCATCCCAGGTCAGTTGGGTTTGAAGAGCAGATGGTAGTCATGGCTAGGAGGGCCTTTGCACAATGTTGTATTGTACGCCACTTGCATCCATTCCTAGATCAAGTGGGTCTACTCGGAGTCATTCACATTCCTACTCACTTCCCAGATGGATTACTACAATGTAACCCACATGGGGTTGTCCTTGAAGAGCATTTGAAAGCTGGTGCATAATGCAGTACCACAGGCAGTTACAGTATGTGTTTCTAGTGGAGCTGCATTGGTTACAGTTTGTTTCTGGGTCCACTTTAAAGGGTTGTTTTAACCTTTAAAATCTGTAGCTGCCCAGAATCATTTGCTGAGATGGGTGGCTATAGACATTGAATGAATGAATGATCAACCAACCAACATGATATGGGTGTATGGATATAACTTAGGTTATTTGAAGAACTTGTCTTTCCAATTTCATCTGCCCAACCCAACAGATCCAGCAGAGAGGACATCTGAGGATCCCATTCACCTAGCCACTTGGTGAGGTCTAGGTGAATCTGCTTTGATGTCCTCTTTATGGAGCATGCTCCTCTCTAAAGTGAGGTTGGCTTCATCATTTTTGACTTTCTGAAGATCCATCAAAATCTGTTTTTGCCATCAGGTCTATGGACCCCATAGGTTTGGTGAATTATTGAGATGGCTCCACTATTATTAACATCTCTTCATCTATTTTTTTTTAGTTTAGTTTTGATAGCTTTTTAATGGTTTAATAATAGTTTAGTGTTAACTGTTTTAGCTTTGTTCTACTCTGCACAGAGTCACTTGTTGTAAGATGTATGGTTATATAAATTTGATTAATATATCCTATTTCTCTGAATAGCACAGTATTCCCTTTGAGAGCATAAGCCTTCTCAATCAATGTTTTATATAATACTATTGAATGAAGACAATCATAAATCAGGAAGTAGAGGGATGCAAACTTTTGTCCCTAAGAAATTATATTTCTGCAATTATATTATATTATATTTCAGCATAGTGTGTCTTGTAAGACATACCAACATTGGCTTCTGCTTCATGCTTCCTTTTCATGCAAGATGTTGCCAAGCTAATAAAACCCATAAACATGCACAAAAAGGCAAGGGCTACACCTCCCAGTATATGCTTGGCTGCCATGATCATACATATGTTTCTTCTGGAGTCTGTTCTCTGTGAGATGACATAGAATTGCAAATGAGCTCATCTTTATTGATATCAGTTTTAGCCACTGAAATCAATAGGACTCACAAATGTTCCGTTAAGGCTGAATCTGCCAAAAAGTTAATGTTCTACCCACAGGGAAGACAAAGGATGGAAAAAGGATGAAAAAAGTCAAGATAGTGCCTGCAGTTGTGTGATCTAAGTCCTACAATGTAAGATTAAATGGTCATTGGATTTTTTTCATAACTTTCCCATTGGTGCCCCAATGACAATGTCCAGATTTACACAAACCGCAATCCTTAAGCTATGGTTTACAAACCACATTGGTATGTAAACTTATGACATTAAACCATGAAGCAGCCTGTTTGGTTTGGCCAGTTTCATGTCTCCTGTCTCCATCAAAATATTAGCATAGTACCGTCTATGTTAATAAATGGACTTCCCCATCTCCCCTACTTGCTGCTGTGGCAACATCATAGGAATAGAAAACAAATGATGATTAAGTCTTGTGCATAGCAATAAGCCCACCCTTCCACTTAGGGTGATGTTTTTCACAAGACAAACATTTACTCTAATCGCAATAGCCAGAACCTTGGGCTTATAACTGTGAGAGCATGCCTCCCTGTGGCTGCCACACATTGGATATGGTTGATAAGGGTTATGCTTCCTTTTGGTTCATATTGCTACATGGGGAGGACGTCTGGGCGGGATATTTCTGCAGCTGTGGCCTGGTTTACTAATGCAATAAATGGAATGTAGTTCATTTTGTGTCAATAGCCAATTGTGGTTTATATTTAATATATCATGGTTCATTAAGTCACGTCTTATGCAATGTAGGAGCTTAACTTTGTATAAGAGAGATGCATTAACACAATAACAAAATAACAGAGTTGAAAGGGACCTTGGAGGTCTTCTGGTCTAACCCCCTGCTCAGGCAGGAAACCCTACATCAGGGGTGTCACACTCACATCATCACAGCAACAATCAAATGAGATATCGGGACTTTTCCCCCCCTTTGCTAAACCAGGCATGGATGTGGCCAGCATGTGACACATCCAGCCTACAGGCTGGGAGTTTGATAGCCCATTTCAGACAAATGGTTGTTCAATCTCCTCTTAAAAACTTCCAGATTTTCACAACTTCTGAAGGCAAGCTGTTTTGCTGATTAATTGCTCTAACTGTCAGGAAATTTCTCCTTAGTTCTAGGTTGCTTCTCTCCTTGATTAGTTTCCATTCATTGCTTCTTGTCCTGC
>JANHFM010009853.1:61346-71604 GCA_032468115.1 Grayia smithii
TCCTCTAGGACTGACCAGTTTGTTCGCCTTGCAGTCCAAGGGACTTGCAGGAGTCTTCTCCAGCACCATAGTTCAAAAGCCTCAATTCTTTGGCACTCAGCTTTTCTTATGGTCCAACTTTCACAGCCATACATTGCAACTGGGAAAACCATAACTTTGACTATACACACTTTTGTTGGCAGGGTGAATGCCAACAAAATCTGCCCTGCCAAATTTTAAAGAACAATTGGCTTGATTCACAATTGCACTAAATTATGGATCCCTTCAGGCTTAGAATGTTGTGTGAAATTAGCCAGTTAGTGGTTTGTTGATCAAGGTTTATAGCTGAAATAGATAATTGGTTGGCCAGGTATGCCTCTCTTCCCATCAAAACCCTATTTTGGGATCCTTACAACATTGTCAGGAAATTGGATGATTATCAGGTCATTTTATACAAAAATTAGACCAAAACATGGGACTTAGGTAAGGATTTTGATTTAAATTCATAAAAGCCAACATTTTTCATTCCTTTCATTCAGTGATATTAATATACAGTATCAGCAGGCATGCCCGGTAACTCTTAGAGGCTTAATAGAACTGTCCACATTTAGTTTATAACTTAGTATTGCTAGCACCCAGCCAAATTACAGGTGGTCCTTAATTTACCATTCGTTCAGTGACCTTTTGCAGTTATGATGATGCTGAATGTTGGTTACAACTGGTCCTTGGAATTATGGCTATCCCAGAACTCCTGTGGCCATGATCTGGGTGGTAGGCAACCCATTCATACTTACCACTTGTTGCGAAGTGCCCCACAATCATGATTGCCATTTGCAACCTTCCCTCCTGGCTTTCTCAGACAGACAGTGGGGAAGCTGACAGAAAAGATCACAAGTTGGTCCCCTATCTGCACACTCTCCACAGCCCTCCACACTTGTTCTACATTAGCTAATTGCAGACCTTGAACTCTCATGGCACCTCTCATGCGCCCTCCGTGACACACATCACACCTGTCATACACTCTCACTGACTTGTGTGATGTCTCTTATGTACTCCTGCAAGCTTTTCTCCACCCACATAGTACCTTTCGCACATACTTCCTTACCCACACCTCTCATGGATTCTCCCTTCATCCTCTTGCTCCATCCTCTACCTGGCACCAGCCACTTACCTACCCGGGACCTGGAACTTCCCATCATCTTCCCCACCAGCTTTGGTTGTGGGAAGCCGGTAGGAAGTTGCCTCACCTAAAGATCGTGGAATTCAGTTAACAATAGCAACTGGGATTGTAGTGACTGCTGTCACTTAGCAATGGAAATTCTGATCTCAATTATGAATGTAAATCAAGGAGTCCCTATAATCATGACTTAATTTAAGGTGTGAATTGGCCTACTACTCAGTTATGATTCAGTGATCAGATCTACTTAACTGTTTTAGAAATACTATTAGTGGAGAAGTTGATTTAAAGCAATTATTTAAATTAATATTTTACTTAATTACTTTGATTTAAAAATAAATACATCTGTGGAAATGGCTTAAGAATAATACTGTAAAATCCAAATAAAAGGCAGATACAGTTCACCACATAAGAGATTAATCTAGTTTACAGAACTTTAATAATTGTGTTTATACACTGAAGTGCACATTTGATTATTAAGATTAAAGAAAATAGATATTTAAAATGCAGCAGCCAAATACTGTAACATACTTTTTTCTCTTCCCTCTCCCGTTCATTGCCACACTTAATGACAAGCAACAATTTGCAATTCATGTCTTGAATTTCAAAACATTTTAACTGGTCAAACCAAATTAAGCCAATTCAGAAGAGGTTTCCTCAAGTGCTGTTGCATTAAAGATTCAAGAGTTACAGACCACAGAACATTCTAGCATTCATATTCTCCATAGGTGTCTTCTCCAGCAGAACTTTTGAAAAGGTAGTTCAGTTTAATAACAGAACTAAAACGTATGAAGGAAAACATACACTGTTTTTGCACTTATTAATTAAATGCAGATTAGGCTTCTAAATGTAATTTATTTCTACTTGTCCGGAAAAGGAGAGAATACAATAAGGTTGCTGCATGAATCAGCAGAAACACGATTTTCAGCCTTGTTTCTCAGAGGAGTGAAGAAAAGGCTGACATCCAGATTTGGCTGTGGGGCAGAAGAAATATATTTAATATACAGTTAAAATTTAAGCCTTCCCAAATTCCATCAAGCCGTTTGCTTGTGGCTGAGCTTTCAGATACAAATATTTACTGCCGTTTTTAAGGTAATTTAACACCACCCCTCTATTCCAATTTTAATAAGAATTGTATAAATGTTTCCTTATAGAGCTAACATATGGAACATCACTAAAAAGCCCCCCAAACCAGCCTAACAAACTCTGCAGTAAATAGAGTGACAGATGTAAAAAAAATAAATACCCATCTGAGTTCCATTGGACAGATATGTGAATCTATGCACTCATCTCCAATCTTAAGATGACATAGCAGTGATGATTCTTCGACTCATATACTGCTTCCTAGCCAATACTCCATGATGGAATCTATATCATGATTCTAATACAGTTGTGTCCCAAGTGAAGCAGTCATGTGTGCTCATACCCATATTATTTGAAAATACTGAGAGCCGTAATGCAAGATAGATGAAGGATATCAAATGAGGGGAAATTGTGTAAGAATTGTTGCTCAATTTGGTCCCAACTAAATTTTTGCGCTCCCTTTTCCCTGCAGTGTTCAGATTCAGAATGTAAGCTTTTTTGGGGACTGGGCCCCAGCCCTTTTTGGTGATGAAACTGTCGTATTTCATATGCACAGGCAATAAATTGATGCTACTGTAAGAAAGGATAAAACTGGATAAGACTAGCTAGACCGTTTCCTATTAAAAAGTTTTACGTGCTCTGTTTAGGTGCACCATAAATAATCTTTAGTAAGCAGTTTTGGAGCTGGTAAATTCTGGTTATGCATCATAATTGTTACAATAAAAACAGATATATTTAACCTAACCCAATCTTAGGCATTTTTTATTGTGAAAAGTCAATAGGTAACTAGAATAAGGGCTACCTCAAAATTTTGCCTTTGGGGTCATGCATGTGACACAGCCTACCTCGCAAAAGTTGTACGCATCATATGAATCTGTGTATGTTGAAACTGTCGCACAAAGAGGCTTCTATATGAGCTGGAATTTTAACAAATGCAAAGTTTCTACTTGCATGGATACCTCCTCATATATACTGCATCTATGAGCCTTTATACCTACAGAGATTTGCATCATAAAATTACAATGGAGATAATGTATCCTTAAACAACAACATGTGTATTTAATGATACATTGTCTCCAAAATGTAATTCTGTACAGTTTAAGTAACGTCTAATGGTGCTTCAATTGCCTTCAAGCAAACTTACCTGGAGATCAAATATTCCATCATCGCAGGAGAAGCCTGGAAAATAAAATCTCATTTTCAGAGAAGTATTTTAAAATGCATATTAAGTTATACATAGTTATACATAGATATCAATTAAATTACTTGGAAGCTTCCAATTGAAATAAATGATTCTTATGCAGACAACATTCTGAGCAGACTAGTACTGCTTTCACCTTATATATCTCTAACACATTATTATCATTATCACATTATTATTATTTGTAATTTAAAAGGTTTCTATACTGATTGCAGTGAGGACATACTTACTGTATGTAAAGGCATGCCCAAATAGCTTTTATTGGCAGCCTGAAGCAAAATAACTTAGGCATCTGTGACAAAACATGCAGACAGCTCTGAAAATTTGATTCCCAAATAATTCTTACATGATCTCAGATTATAAAATCAGCCAAATAATTCTTTCTTTCTTAAACTTTTGGTGCCATCTCATTTTGAAATCACTTCGTACTAATTATCACAAGAAAATCCACACCAATTTTACTTACATTCTGGAGTATGCTGTACTTCATCTTGATCACAAGTTTCTGCAGCCTGAGAATTCTCTGCGGGATTAAGAAAACCCTGTTCGACCTCATCTATTGTGGTCTGCTTTATCTCATCTCCAATTTCTGAAGCTGCTTCTTTAAACTGGCAAACATCCATATCACCTGATGAGCTCCTGTCGCAGCTAGCTGCTTCTGCATCCTGCATTCAGAAGCAAAGATACAAGTTCAAGGACCTTGAATGAAGATGGATCATTCTTTAGAACAGAGTTCCCCAACCTTTCCGGCTTTGCGGACTGGCAGGAGGTATGGTTCCGTGTGAGCAGCGGGCAAGCGCACGCACAACTCATTTGCACAAGCAGCGGACATGCATGCCCGCTACTTTTGCGGCCCAGTTCCAAACTGCTCAAAGCCTGGTAGTGGGCTGTAGTTTTGGCGTTGGGGCATTGTGCTTTAGAATACAGAAAAATGAAGACAAGTTCTTTTTTAATCACTGACTGGCACTAATGCAAGGGCATAAACTGACCCTTTTCATTTTCATTAAATGAATGAAACCGAATGAATGAATGATTTAACCAATATTTTTTTTTTAAAAAAAAAGTACTTCAGTTTCATTTTCATAGCATTTCATCGCACCTCCCCTTTATATGAAAAAACAAGATAGCCACCACTTTTTAGGCTGTTATTTCTATATACAATAAGCAGGATGACTTTGACAGAAATGTGAAAAAACTGTTAAGAAAGAAAAAAGGGCTAAAAGATTTATCGAATCCTGAAAAACAAATTAATACTTAGAAGTGGCTCAGGAGGACACCTCCCTGATCCACTGGAATATAAAAAGCCGCAGCAGCACAGAATCATTGTCTTTCAAGATTCTTATAACCAATCTCAATGGAAAATCATTCTGGTCTTCATGTGGAGTTGATTTTCTGGTCTGGTCTGCCTAATGGGACTGACATGTTTCCGCTGCCAGCAAATTCTGCAGTTCCAATTTCTGAACCAACGGAAAACATTTTTTTAACATCCTGATATGTAAGAAAGACATGCTTAAAAAAAAGATAATACTTACAGTTGTTATTTCTGCTTTGTCTGTTCTAGCACACAGTTCCTCTGTTGCTTGAGTGCCCCTGTAGAAAATAAACAAAAACAAAGAGGTGCAGATTTGAAACTGTATTACTCCCCAGTTCCTAAAACCTTTTTAACTTGCAAATCCTGAACTTGGATACATCAATATGATGCACAGAAACACCACAGCATAGAAACTAATTAGTCGAGCATTCTATTCCCATTGTGCCCACCAGAGATCAATGGGTAGCCTACAGGTAGGATTATTTGGCAGTTTGAGTCCAATTAGCTCAAGGTTGACTCAGCCTTCCATTTTTCTGAGGTTGGTAAAATGACTCAGATTGTTGGGGGCAATATGCTGACACTGTAAACCGCTCAGAGAGGACTGTAAAGCACTGTGAAGCGGTATATAAGTCTAAGTGCTATTGCTATTATGATAATAGCAGTACATTCCCATTCATTTCCCCCAGCTCCTGGCATTCAGAGGACTGCATATTATGTTATAATGACCAGGAATAGACCCCTTTCCATTTGAGAGGGCTTTGAACTGATGTACAAAGGCATGTCAAACTTCCTCTCTTCAAACTTTAAGGTATTGGAAGAACAAGGACAAAACTGAAGTTGAGAGTATGAATTAAAACAAAGATACCATTAACCGTTCTTCTAAAACGAATATTAATTTCTCCCAGCATATTTGTAAGAATGAATGCATTCTCACTACCTGATTCTATTTTATTCAGCATAGGAAAAATTGGAAATATCAGTCATATAATTAATAAAAATTAGGTTTAATCTAACTACTGGAAAAATTAGAAAGCTGAAACAGGAGGATTTAAAACTTTATCCGTTAGATATCATCAGCAGAAAAATTACAGTCACTGTTTCAGGACAGTTTAAATCTATGCTACTTTTTTTTAATGGACGATGGAGGAATTAAGAATTTAGTTTGGATTGCTAAAATACAGAAAGAAGTTTCTGGCTTGAAAGAAGAAAACAACCATTTGCTCAAAAGCCCCAGCATGCTTGTGGTATGAATTTGAAATGGAGCTCATCTAAAGGCAAAATCTCTTATGCAAGAATTATGCTCTGTATACTGAATGCTTAAGAAATATTTTTCTGTGAAAAACCCAATGATCTTTCATGCAACCCAAAAGCTACTATTGTGCTGTGAGGTTCCTCTGGATCTCCCCAAAAGGGTTGTTATTCCTGCACCGCCCAAAGCAAAGGGCCAGTTTAGCTGCATACCTTTGTTCAGATGTGGCGCCAAGGTGGTCAGTTCCAGCAGGAACTGGTAAAGGAGGAACGGCTTTGGATGTACTTGATGTGCCTTGCTTTAAAACACAGATCTCTGCACAATTCTGAAGCAAAGCTTTATTGGCAGACCTTGGGGTCGTCCACTGGGAAATCCTGTGAGTTGATTTAGGAGTACAGCCTATAGGCAACAGATGAATGAGCAACTGAATATTGTATTATATTAATGTTATCTGTGATAAATTTTGGATTCTGTGCCCCACATCTGCAGGAAAATATGGGGGAAAGGATGCTGAATGCTTGAAATATGAATGTGTATACACACACACACACACACAATTAAGTCATCCTTAAAAGTTTTAGCAGAAGGTTTGACCAATAGTGAGGCATTCTCCAGCTGTCCCACTCAGTTTCCCTCACAACTTTGAGATAGATTGACTTGCCCAGATAAGCTTCATGGCTGAATGACCATTTAAACCTGGGTGTATCTGGGTGTAGCCAGACATAGCCTGAACGCAAGGGCCAAAATACCACATTGGGATTTTGACTTGTGTGCTAGAGGCTTTTCCTGTCTCCACTGCAGAAGAGGCTGCCAGTATTCATGGAGTGGGAGCTTCTCGATGAAAAGCTTGCATTTATAGGTGTCTCTCTTTTGGGAAGCTCAGCTTCCTCAACAGTTTAGAACTGATTCTCAAATGTTCTGTACTAAAGTTAGAAAAGTATTTACAATATATGTGGGCTTGGATGATGTTCCTTAAACCAAGAACGTACAATGAAAAATCAAAGGGAGACATGGGCAGCCAGTGGAGAGATTGTTTTGAAATAAAGCAACCTTGTTCCCATTTTAAATTCCTTATTTCAACTTTGATAAGGTAGTCCTCAACTTATGACCAAAACTGAACCCAAAATTTCCATTACTAAGCAAGACAGTTGTTAGGTGAGTTTTGCCCCATTTTACGATCTTTCTTATTGTTAAGTGAAACAGTTAAGTTAGTAATAGTTATTAACTTCCCCATTGACTTTGCTTATCAAAAGATCACAAAAGGTGACCACATGATCCTGAGACACTGCAACTGTCATAATACATGCCAGTTGCCAAGCATCTAAATTTTGATCATGTGACCCTGGGATGCTGCAACATTTGTAAGTGTGAAAAATGGCCATAAATCACTTTTTTTTCAGTCTCATTCTAACTTGTGGTCACTAAATGAATGATTGTAAGTTGAGGACTATTGTAATTAGCTACCAACTGCTCTAAGGCACATTACTTTCTGGAGGTGGGTGTCTGAAGACCCATTGGTTCCCATCACCTATGGAATAGAATACTTCATCCATATCCAAGTAGTGGATACCAAAATAATATAAAACAAAAATAATATATGTATTGTCTTTGAAGATTACTTGGAAGCTACAAATTATATAAAATGTAGCATGCTACATACTATTGGATGAGAACCACCATAATCACGTGACAAAATTATTGTGCCACTGTGCTTGATGTCAATAGGATTTTGAATACAATCAGAATGTTATCTGTGAAGCCCCACTGTTTGATCACCTACCGTAACTGCTTCCTCCAACTAAAACCAATTTATCTAATACTGTTTGTACTAAGTAGAGGTGGCTAAAGATTCCCCACTCCATGTGAGTTTCAGGAAAGGTGGACTAGCAGGTGATATTTCTTATGGAATATTTCTTAATGGAATAATTTGCCCTCAGAAACCTGGATGGCATCTTCTTAATGTTCTTGAGGAAAACAGTGAAACAGAAAGCTTTTAATCTTTAATGCTGCGGAACTTGAACAGTGAAGAAAAATGGAGTGTTTGGAAGTTTTATGGTGTTGTGGATATGTTGTAAACTACCAGGAACTCATGCGGAGTCAGAAAGGTGTAGCTACTGCAATAACTATCATCATAATACATATATTCTTGCACAAAGCCAGTGGACTGGACTGACCTGGAAAAGGTTTGGCAGGAGATTCAATTCGGAAAAACCCTCCATCAAATATCCGTTCTGTTTCTTGATCTGAAGCCTCTGCTGCCAACCCTTCTTTTGTCTTGTTCTTCATGACTGCTTTTACAGATGCAAGGCGTTTTCTGGCTGCTCTCCTTTCAGCAGAGCCCCCTGCTGCTTTGGCTGTCCTTCGAAGGATGGGCTTTTTCTGGAAATCAAAAGATACCTTAGCAAATCACCTGCTTTCAAAAACTCAGGGCACAGGGAATGCAACCAGATCTCTCTACAGATCCTGCCTCTATAATGCAGACACGACTTCTTCACTCCATCAAAGAGGAAGCAATAGACCCAACTCCAATGACATCTTAGACATCGGAGTACAATCTTGAGTAGTCTACAGAGTATAGGACACAGTTTCCCCAACCGTGGCAACTTGAAGATGTGTGGACTTCCAGAATTCCTTACCCAACCAAAATCTTCAAGTTGCCAACATAGAGAAACACTAGTATGATCTATATGATATGATATGAAAATAAAAGCAAAACCCTATTCTCCTGATGCTATTATTATTACAATTTGTACAACCACCTAACATATCTAACCAAATCTGGGCAACTCACAACAGGTAAAAAAAATGCAATAAAAGCAAGTTAAAAGCCAACATACAGACACATAAAAATCACTCGCAATCAATTTAGAACAGAAAATCCTTGCTGAGAACTTTGCTAGGAACTATGGCCTCCTGTCCAGATAAATGATAAAGTAGTGGAGAACAGCTTTACAAATTTGCTTTCTGGGAAAATCATTTTTTGTGAACAGGCACTTCAATCATTGCAGTCACAGAATTAATGTGATTCTGTCCCAATCCATGATTGGGTGCCCAAAATATATTTTCAAAATTTCAGATATGCCTACCAGTCCAAAAGGTTTGTCTCTCCCAGGGGATATCTCACCAGAGAAGACAGTATTTCAGATAGGAAATAAAAAGGATTTTATTTAGGGTTGTCAGAGGCTGCGATTCTGACTCAGAACTGCAATATGTGAAAGTTAAAATATAACTCCAACAGGACATATTGAGCCGAGGTGGCGCAGTGGTTAGAGTGTAGTACTGCAGGCTATTTCAGCTGACTGCTAGCTGCAGTTCAGCAGATCGAATCTCAGGGGCTCAAGCTTGACTCAGCCTTCCATCCTTCTGAGATGGGTAAAATGAGGACCCAGATTGTTGGGGGCAATATGCTAACTCTGTAAACCGCTTAGAGAGGGATGTTAAAGCACTATGAAGTGGTATATAAGCCTAAGTGCTATTGCTAATTTCAATTTCAGGGCAGGATAGAACAAACACCCCTTTTAGACACTCATGAAGGTGAATGGTCCTGACTCCATTTAAAGGGTCCTTCAGAGGGAATGAGGTACATCATATTTATGAATAAGTAATATAAATAATCATCATGCAAATGATTTACAAGTCATAAACCTAGCTTAATATATTTACAAGTTACTAGTTTGCAAGAAAAAATAGAGTTGTATAGCACTTTAAAAGTTAACCACTTTTGTTCTCATATAAACAAATATGGTTCACAAAAGTCAAGTGATCATAAACTTCAGTTTCCAATGTTCTAAAAACCCTACACAATTTTTATAGCATGATTTCTAACAAAAGTAGTAGAAAGATGGTTATGTATTTTGTATAACAATCCAACAGATTATTCACTGATGTTTGCCTGATTGGACAATGAAAGACTATGTTCCTATTAGAGAATGTGCTAAGATCCCCCATATGTTTGCCTTATGTGGCATTAAGCATCCATAAACCTGGTTTTAATCAAAGTTTCGTTTGTCTTCTTTTTTTGCATTGAAACACCAAGAAATATTTTAGTATCAAATGATTTCCTTTGAAAAGCCTTTGCAGACTGGAAGTCTTTTATTTTGATTTTTTATAACTGTCAATTACAAGTGCTATGAATACCATCAAATAATAGTATCTCTATAGTACTTTATAGTACTTACCCTATATTCCGGCGTATAAGACGACTGGGCGTATAAGACGACCCCCAACTTTTCCAGTTAAAATAAAGAGTTTGCCAGC